>APFE030595095.1:0-12107 GCA_000404065.3 Pinus taeda | reverse complement strand
AAAGAAGAAAAAAACATATAAATTTAAATAATTTAATAAATGTCTTACAAGATAAAGATAACTTATCAATTAAGTATTTATTAAGGATATAAGATTTTCTTTTTGGTTTTACTTGCTATTATGTATGTCTCTATGTGTGGGGCCTCCTCATGGAGATGGATTCCATAGATTATATTATACTAATGACCTGTATGATAGGATGAAAATTTCGTCTACTTTTGATTGTCATGTTGGTTTCTCATTGAGGGTCTCTTAGGTACGCACATCCTTTCCCTTATCATAGGATGGTGTCTTAAAGGAATTCATGAAGAATTTATATGTATAAATAGTGGCATGGTGACAATGAAGATTCTAGTTGTGTACACAAAGCTTTCACTTTCTTCCTGTGGAACTGCACTGCAAAAATTATCTTTCTTTTTTAGAAAATGTCCTCACTATAGTTCTACAAGTTGGCTAAACTTACCTCAATTGGATGCTTTCTTGAAGTAGTAACTCAACAATCGACCTACTAATATTAATGTAGAACATTTGAATACACTTATTTGGTGGAACTTGGAAAAGAATGAGAAAATAGGTAATTAGATACCATAATTAGTTATCCAAACTTGAGGTCGCTTGATATCTGAGACTGATAACTGGAGAGTACTCAAAGATTAGTCCAAACTGCCAATGAAAGACTCATTTTCTAAAATACCCCATGTAAAATTGTCGTTAGGTAATATCTTAAATAGAAAATGTGAATACCGTAAAATTTTCAAGATATTATTTTAAGACTTCTTTCAATAGTGAAAAAGACACAAAACATATACTACAGTGAAATGTCCATTATGGAGCCTCCTTCTTACGTCTTGGCTCTAGTTTCTTCCATATCCTTGCATCAATTCGAACTAAACAAATAATTGTTAAAATAGCCTTCGAGACAAATGAGAGGTGGTATACTGCAACTTTAAGATTTTGAATTTAAATTTAAAACTCAAAAAACTATCCCATCGCATTTGATAATTAAACTACCTTATCAAAGCACCATATCACTTAATCAACCATTTTAAAACTATAGTGGTGATCCTAACAAATATTACTTCAGAATAAGGGTTTGACAGAAAATGGATGACCAAAATATGGGAGGAAGAGGATACTGGAAAAGTGGCAAGATTATCAATATCCTACATGCATACATCCGGATAACATAATTTTAAGGACTCTTCATCCTGGCGGATAATTCTCATCGTTCTCCCACTGGTCATCATTAAATAATGGATACATTGAAATGATATATTTTGGAATCAATTCAAGAAAAACTATGACCTCAATAACTCTATCCAATAGGAAATCTAACCCATACTAACTATAACCAATGAAAACTACTACCACAGTTACTCTAGACGATAGGAAATCTAATCAATGAATCAATATGATGATTATAGGTCATTGGTCATAATAGTTATCTAGTCAATAAATGTCTTATAACTATGACTAATAAACAATGATTATAGTTATTGTGAGTCAATGTTCCTAGCTAACAAAGGAATTATTCCCTAGAACTATGACTGAAAAAAAGGTCTTAGTTTAATTTCATAGTCAAGGCTCCCACATCATAATTCTTGTGGTCACGATTCTTGTAAAATGAATTAAAAGTTCCTAATTTAGAAGGGAACGATGAACAAAAAAGGAATGATTCCTAAGGTCACAGTTCATGAGGGTCAAACTTCTCGAGGTCATAGTTATTATGTGCCATAGCTCGTAAGGGTTAAAGTTCTCAAGTTCATAGTTCTTGTATGTCATAGTTACTATGGTGATATTTATCATGGGTCGTATTTTCCATTGGTTAGAGATTCCAATGATAAGAAAGCTGATAAAATTTCTTCAATTGGAGTCGATCAAGTTCTTATTTGAAAATGAGAGACAGAGGAAAATATAAATATAGGGAGAGAGAGAGAGAGAGACTAGAAATTGTGTAAATAGAAATAGAGAGATAAACAATGTTTGGAATAAATTAGTCATAGTGGTATAAATGAAAATTACATCCATACAATTATGTTCCATCAAATTCTACAATACTAGGGTTTTCAAATTCAATAAAAGTAGGGTTTTCAAATTGCACAAAATTAAGGTCTTCAAATTTCACTTCAATATACATTGACAAACATTGCCAATCTGTTAAGCAAGGTAAATATGGGTTGTTTACTTACATTGCCTAATTATGCACTCAGATTTGAAATCACTATATTGGAGTTTCCACACTCCACATTGATATGATTTTGAAATTCCACAAAGCTAGGGTTGTCATAATGCATAAAGTTAAGGTTTTCAAATCGCCTAATGATATCTCCTAATAATGCATACACTTTTGAACCATGCTAAGAAGGTAGCCTAGTTTGGGTCTTACAGAACCTAGACAACTAGGACCATGTGTGAATTCATAAGGACATGCACATGTTCTTGTGGGCATGTTTTCGCCCCATTTGCACTTCTGGGGTAATCATTCTTGTGCAAGTTCCCTTAGTTTATTCTCACTAGTTTTTTCAATTATGTTAGGTGTTTTCTCATTAGTCTACATAGTTTATTTCTTTTTCCACATATGAAGTCATTACCACACATATTTGATTCCACAATCATTTGCCACATGCTTATTTAGGATATACAAGTAGAGTGCTAAGTTATTTCATCATTTCTATTCCCTAATTACAAAAGCCTCCATCATGTTCTCGATGATTTCTTACACTTGTTTGAGAAACATTCACATATTTAACTTTATGTATCCATTTATTACTATTTTATGTTCACATCATCATTCTAGATTGATCATGGTTTTGAGTGCTACAATAGGTTGTCATCATTCATTTATTAAAACTCCAATTTATTTATACTTATTTTTCTATCTTCTCATAGGTTTCGTATTCTTTGAGGGGTAAGTTTCTTCCAATTTTGACTTCATTCATATGTAATTTAGGGATTTGTGATACCATTTCTCATCTATAATTTCTCTTCATTCATAATCAATTATTATACTGTTCATTATCTATCTTAATTCTTTGCGAGTGGAAGAAGTACATGAATGAGCTTGTAGGGTCTTTTTTATCAATGGGTCTGAGTTTGGAAAATTTGGGAATGAAATCTTTTAGAGACATTTTGAGGCGTTAAACACTTTTTTTTTGGGTAAAAAAAAATATCTCTTGTGCGAGACCATCCAGTAATAGAAGTTTATATGCAAAATTTATGGCTCTTACAAGTTCACCTACCATACTGACTACCATGGTGCAAGTCGACGTCACATTAATCCTTGTTACTCATGCATATTGTGCTAGCCATGTATGGAATTTCAAAAAGACTTTAGAATGTCCAAAATTGTAACTCTAATTGAGGGCTGAGGGATTCAATCCTTTCACATAGTTTGATATTAGTTTACATTACATTCTAGGCCACTAGGAGGAGTAGGGGTTCCATTTCATGCTATTATATTTTCTTCCATTTTTGAGCAAAGGAATTAGGAGTGGGATGTTAGAGAGAAAATAAAGGGGATTAAGATTTTGTAGAAACTTTACAAGGCATAGGTCTTAGGAAACTCTATAGAGAGTATTTCTTTCTTTGTATCTACACGTTTTTCCATGTTAGAGAGTAGAGATCAGAGAAACCTCACCTTCTAGCTAGGTTTCTCCCGTAACGGTTTCCCAAAGAAAAAATTGTGCCTAATTTGGTTAGTGTATGTATGTATTTTCAGTTTATATTGCATGCATTTCAACTAATTTATATTTATGCATACAAACAAACAATAAATAATACGAGATCTAAAACAAGTTAAAATTCAAATTAAAAATTTCAATATTTTATCATATCTATTATGATGAATTGTTCCAATGGAATAACCGTGAAAGTTTACTGATCATCTTCACATCTTGCATGAACAACTAGTGCCTTCTTTACTACCATATGTTACCATGACCAATTTAACATATTATCTGATTGTATGTTACTTTATATTTGAGGTTATCTTCTTAATGTCCATGGTTAGGCTTTTATTTCCATTATTCCCATCTTCAAACTGCAACATCCTCAAAGAAAGACAATCCAATAACCATTAATTAGGAGTAAGGCTGAACAATTATCTTGAATTCATTTTGTATTTGAACCCATCATTCATATCAACTGGAATTGCATTTTCAAACTATGCCATGATCACTAGGTTGTTACTTTCATTAATAGTATAAAAATATTTTATTACGAGGAGTATAAAAGACAATCAATACATAAAAAATTATAAAAAAAAATTCCCCACACATTAAAACTATTTATTGGTCACATCTATATTCCATTGCCCTTGTAACACTAAATAAAGGTTCCAAATTCCTTTATCCTCCCTTAGTTGACTATATAAACCTCATTATATCTAAAATGTAATAATAAACCTTTATATTCACAGTAAAGTTACTCATATTCATGAAGTCATATAACTTCAATTTAATTTTATTTTTTGAATGGTTATGCACATTTATCAATTACCAAATTATCCTCATTATAACTTAGTCCACAATAGTAAAATTATTATTTATACAAAAATACAAATCGCAGTAAAAATAAATGTAAAAGTATTTCCCAAAAATTTCATATGAAAATATTAACTTCTTATATATTAATTTCTTACATGTTTTACTTTTTTGAACTTGTTATAGAAAATTTGAATTCATAAAACTTGTGGAATGTGCATTTCTCTAACTTTAAAATGTTGTTTTTAAACCATTTCACTAAATCATATCCTTAACAAATATCATATAAAGACATTACAAATTAAATAAAAATAAAATAAAATAAATCTCATACAAAAATATATTAGTTATAAGTAATTTTGTTTCCTCATTTAATTTTGTTTCAATATTTTATTTAATCACTATATATGTAGGAGTTAGATGTTAGATGTTAGATGTTAGACATATTCAATTTTCTTATATAGTAAGTTTGTTTTTATTAATAAAATATCATTTTTTTAGATAAACCATATAAAGCATTGAGGGGGATCAAATCTCTCGAGGTGTAAACCTTTTTTTTTACTGCAAAACTTGAGTAAAGGTTCTCACCTCAAGATATTTGATCCATCTTGGCCCTTTATAGATCCAAGGTTAAGATGGATCAAGGCTAATTATATAATATCTAAATTTGTATCTATGTGTCTCTTTCTTATTCTCTCTCCTTATCTCACCCCAAAAATATAAACACTCTCTCTCCATATCTATCTATCTCTCTCTCACTCCCTCTTCCCCTTCTCCACCCCCTCTTTCCTCCCTCTCTTCCCCCCCCAACTCTCCTCTCTCCCTGACTCTCTCCTCATCCCTCCCTTATCACTCCCTCTCCCTCTCTCCACATTTCTCCCTCTATTCCTTTCTTCTTTCCTCCCTCTCTAACTCTCCATCTCTGTATTGAGTCCTATCTCTCTCCCTTTCTCTCCCACCCACCCTCTCCCTTCCCCTCCCATCACCCTCTCCCTCTCTCTTGCCTCTAAATTTGTCACTATCTCCCTCCCTCTCTCCTTCTCTCTCTCCCCCCACCTATGTGTCTCCCTATCTCACTCTTCTCCTTCTCTCCCTATATCTCTCCTCTCCTATTCTTTCTCTTCTCTCCTCTCCTCTCTCCCTCACTCTCTCTCAACCTTTATTTCTCTATGTATTTGTTCCTTCCTCCCAATCTCTCCCCCTCCAATTCTGTAAATATGTCTCTCACTCTTTCCTTCTCTCTACCCTCATCTCTCTCTTTCTTCCTCTCTCTCCCCTCATTTATAATTGTTGATAATTAAATAAAAAATTTGGAATACATATTCCGAAATAGCTATGCATATTGGCATAACTATTAATAATGACATTAAAATTATGAAAGCCATATTCCAGAATAAACACATCTATTGAATAATTATTAATAATAATTATTTAAAATAAAGTTATAATTGAGTTAGTTTTTATAATTTTTTAAATTTTAGCAACTCAAGATATATGATGTAGTAATTATTTTGATACTTATTATGGATATAAACTTATAAGGACTTAAGTTAAAATAAAGTTATAGGTTAGTTAGTTAGATGCTTATTATGAATTGATGCTTACTTGACCAACTATTTCATTTATATCGTCTCGCTCATAAATAGTAAAAAGAAGTAATGTATAAGCTAAATATATATACATTTAAAATAATATGGAAAAATATTCTTAACCACACAGATTTACTCTCACTTTACCATGGGTATTCCTACTCTATAGATAGGTCTTTTTACAATACCATGGGTCAATATCATGGCTTATAAATTCTCCATACCCAAAAAAACCATCATTCACTTCATATATCACTTCGTCATATTCCATTTAAAAAATTAATAATCAAATTAGTTAAAATGGAAAAATGACACAACTACTTTCAAGATAAATCTCAATCTTTAATTTGTGTATTCTACTATAAATATTCTAAAATATTTAGCACAGGTTAAATATTCTACTATCCACTTAATAATTATTGATAACTAAATTAAAATGCAAGAAACTCAATTCCAAAATAAGCACACATATCCACAATTTATTCAATTTTTTTAGCTATAAACGAGTACTTTAATAATAATATAAATTAAAATAATAATAAATTTTCAAAATGAATAAATACCATAATAATAAATTTTAAGCATCAATATATTTATAGAATAGAAAATCATATTTAATATAAATAATAGTTACATAAAAATACCTATATAATAATAATAGTTAATATTTATTTATATTGAATCAACATTAAAATTTTAAATTTTATAAAAACCAAATTATTATAAATATAAATTTTTTAAATTTGCAAATAAACACATCAATTTTATTAGAAAAAAAAATAAAACTAATTTAAATTAAAATTTATTTTTAAACTAATAATATAATTATTATATTAAATTTTGTTTTATATATATATTTATCTTTTACAATAAAAATGTCTAAAAGATAAACCATAATATTTATATAACATTATAAATAAAACAAAATTCTCAACCTTCTTAATAAAAATGCAAATTAAAATTTTAAATATATTAAAATTTATATAACTTTTAAAATTTAAACAATATTTCAAAAATAATTTTCATTTAAATTAAATATAATATAATAATTTTCATTTAAATTTAAACGAAACGTTGGGAGATGACCATATTTTATGTTTCTCGATGAGCATTTGTCAGAGATGTCCTTGATTTCTATCAACTATCTAAGTGACTCTGGACTCTACAGTGGATAGAGTCTGCCTGCTACCTTCTTGTTCCGGTACCACGTGAAAGTTACGGGCAAGGTTTCCGGCGGTGAAAGTTTCAGACCACAAATAATTTCTGACATTAGTCTATGTAAACGGAGGCCGAGAGGTGGGCCTGATCGAACCTACAATCGAGAAGATAAGGGTTGCCCGGATATATATACTTTCCATGTCTTTTTTGGTTTCTGCCTTTTAAACGTTTCCATCGACTCCCAATTTTCATAATTTCCATAATATATCACGCCCGATTTCCATAATATATAACGCCATGTGTCATTATTAGAGTGATAGATTGTTTTTTTTTAATATAACAAACTCCACGATCACGTACGTTTTTGTTGTACACTCACCCATAAATACTGGAGTGTAATAAACTTCATGATCAGGTTTCTGTTGTACACGCGCCCATACATACTGGAGTGTAATATGCTGTTTTTGTTAGATAATATAACGAAGGTGAACCGTACCGTACATTGACAGAGTGTAATATATCGCTTTCTTGTCAGATTTTATAACAAACTACACGCGCCCGCGCCCTGCATAAATCCGTTTGAAGGTTCTATAAACATTAGGCATAAATTATAACAAACTTGACATATAACGAACGCGAACGAACCGGGCATCGTCACAGAAGAATATACCGTTTCTTGTCAGAGTTTATAACAAACTATAAGCGGCATAAATTAGTTTGAAGATTCAATGAACATTAAACGAACCTGACATTGTCAGAGAAGAATATACCGTTTCTGGTCAGAGTTTATAACACTATTTGGCATAAATTCGTTTGAATGTTAAATGAACATTAATTGGCATAAATTCGTTTGAATGTTGGATGAACTCAAGCACCGACTAGTCGCATTAATGGTAAGTGTCACACGCACCAACTAATTACGCATCTGCGTTTAATCTTTTGACTTGTTACAATATAATGGATCAAAGATGTTGGTATAACGTGTTGTATAATTTTTTTGACTTGTTACAATAATGGTAAGGCTTCTCGCGTGATATAAATCCTTTGACATGTCACAACTATTCATGTGCACACTAAATTCTTCTATGTGATTCGTCTTTCGTAAGTGACAAGTTTGACAAGCTTTCCAATAAGACAATCTACACGTATTACAGGTACAGGTACGGTTGTTTAATATTTCAATTTTTTTGTTTTTAAGCAGGGAGACCAGTCCCCAACACTTTGGAAGGAGGCTAAGCAATAAAGAATATGATTATAATGGTAGGGAATATAATGTTTGAAATGAATTTTTATTATTTATGAGTTTTAGCATGTGATGTTGATATAATGTTGTTGGAGATTATTTATGGAACTTTTTTTATAAGACACCAATTATATTAGTTTTTTAAGGCCAGTTGCATGTATTTAAATTTGAAAATTGTTTTCTTATTTTCTACAATTGCTTCACATTCTTCTTGAAAGTGCAAAAAAGCAAAAATAGTCATCTAAATGTTAAATTTAGCAAATATTAATTACATTATTGAAATTTAAAAGAAACAAAAAGACAAGAGCAATATTTAGAAAGAAGAAAATAATTTATATTCTTGAATATATATATAAGCTCTAAACCCAATCCTTTTCTTGAATATAAGAAGTATTAATTAGATTTTTGAAACACAAAATCTTAACACCTAAATTTAGAAAGGATAATTCTAATTGCATTTTGGAATGTTCCAAAAAGTAAAATTTAAAAGAAATTAAATTTAAAAAAGCTAAAATGATTCTAAAAAAAAAATGTTAAAAAATTGTTGGTAAAATAAGAAAATACGTGAATTTCTTTCATGAAAGTGCACAGAAAATGCACAAAGTTAATGTGTAAATTTAATAGTTGAATCTCTATATAGCGGCCCAAGCCATGGACGTTCTCTGAAACATTATCTACACAACATCTCAATGACATCTCCAATAATGAGAATGAATTTGCATAATTATGAATAAGCAAATAGAATTAGTATTTTTTTGTGATATAGTAAAATTGTTAAAATAAAATTTAAAGATAGTTTGTTTACTAGCAAAAATCCCTATTAAAATTCCTATGGATTAATAGTATTATTCTTTAATAAACCAAAAAAGTCATATGGATTAGTAGTATTTTTAATTAGTAGTAAAAAATAATTAATTTATATATTTTTTTAAATAATCTTAGATTAGAAAATTTTGAATGCTACATTATACAAATAAATTATTTATCTCAAATTTATGGATAAATTTTTTCAATATTTTTAAGAGTTGCAAAACACTGGACATTTAAAAAACCCTATATACTAAATCTTGGAGGGCTATCTTTGAAATCACTAATTATAATAAACTTATTATTAGATATTCCTCTTCATTGCACTATATATTAATTATTTCTCTTCCCTTTCACCACTATGACCACTATAATATCTAATGTAATATGTGTCCCTTAAACAAAAGCTATTATGAATGCCAAAAAATTGAAATGTCCCATAACCGATTTAACCCCTAATTTAGGGTGATCACAAGTACTCTTAGAGAATTACAAAGCCTTCCACAATGCCGCCTCTTACCGCTATTACCATTAAAAAAATGACATTGATTACTTTATAATCCTTAACATAGTAACTCTAAAATTAGGTAAACTATAGTGCACTATGATCTTTAACACAATGATTTCTAGAAACTATGCACCCTAGTACAATGCCATGATAAAGACATTGTAACTCTAAAAGTCATAGTACACATCAACTTTAATACTTAGCATATTAACTATAACTTATATATACTTAAAGTGGCTTGACATAGTGAAGATAAAGGTGAATCAAGTGTAGTTCCTTCAAATTAAATTCCATGAAAAGGGAATATAAAAAATGTTGTATTATGCACATGAGATTTTGACTATTGACATTGATCGAAAAAGCATTTTATGGATTCAATATATGGTAATGATATTGATGAGTAGTCATAATTATCCCATTATATGATATGATAACGGCCTATATTTTCTAGATAACTTGAGGCCTTAATGTTTGTGTGTCAAGCCCATTTTAGCTATTATGCTTACGAGTTCACAACATTAATTTTATGTATCTTAGATTTTATAAAACAATATGATATTTTCCACTTTATCGCTCGATGCACTAAAATTAACAAAGTATAGATATGTTTTTCCAAATTTAATTATATGTATTGGAATGTTGATTGGATTCTACAAAAATACCAAAACTGATGACTTCCACAAGGTACACATTGTGATTATCATTACTTTTTCCCTATTTCTGAGTAGAAATCTGAATTCTCCTAGGAGGTAGTATAGATAAGTTCCAATTGTTGCTTCAGTGTATCTAGAAAGATCTGCCGGATTTACTAAAGTAAATTTATTGAGGATTTTACTTATATTATTTTTTAGCATTCAATTTTTAAGTGTATGTCTCAATTTTCAATTGCAAAAAGTATTTTTGTCTTTCATAAAAAGATGATTAGAGAAGTGGAAGATATAAACTACGAACAATAGCCCAAAAGAGAAATTACCTCATTCGAAAGAGAATAAACTAAGAAAGAGATAATAGAATTAATGTTATTCTTATTATGATGAGGAGATAATGGAGACATGTATTGATATTGCTACTATCATAAAAATGGTAAGGGTTACTTCTATAACATCCTTCTCTAAATTTGGAGTAAACATATTGTGCTACATAATTTGTTAGCATGTATTAAATGATAGAAGTGATTGTATGAAGTAGAATCATTACCTGACGCAACAACATCCAAAAAAAATCTTTGAAGAAATTTCAATACACTAGCCATAGATGTTATAGGTACTTTAATTTTCCTAGCTCAAACAACATGGCTCTAGTGAGAAAATTGTCACTTAAGTTAAGCTATAAAAGATTCAGAAGATTTCTTCAGAATGATGGAATTGCAGCATTGAGGAAATTGGCGAAAATATTTAAGACTTGCAACTCTAGTAGTTGGTTGAAGGTGGCATGGATCGAACCGTTCAAGTTATTTCTGGAGTGATCTAGATGCTTATCGCTTGAAATCTCAGAGACAATGTCTAAGAGTAAGAGTCATCCATGGCTACGATTGTGTGATAAACCCAAATTATGGAGGTTAACTCTTCTTCTCAGTTGCAGAAGACTACTACTTGAATCATTCATGTAATTTCAAATATGTGTTGATTTTTAATTAGAGTGAGGTAAGCCATGATGACAGTCTACTATTTGTTGGGATGAACAGTCTCTTCCCAACCCAACTTGATAGCGAGAAATGTTTGGTGTAGTGATTGTCCAACTCCTCATAGAGACATCTTAAGTTACTTATTGTTTCCAAATTTTCATTAAGCAGTTACCAAAAATATTATTTTTAAATCTCCATTAATAATTTTTTCTCCAACATTGTGATTTCCATGAGAAAACATCCAACCTAACATGCAAGAGTTTACTTGAGTTAAAATATTCACTTCTTGGAGATAAGTTTTCAATGTGTTAATTTGAAACACATTTGAAATAGTTGGTCATATAATATTCGTATAAAACTAACATACACTAATATAAAATATCTCATTATATACTTATCTAAATTAATTTATAATCTAATATTATTTTCTCCAAATATTGACTAAGATATGATCAAAACAGATTTGAGGTTAGTTGACCACTAAGGAGATCAGGTAGGGAAAATCAATTTCTAGTAAGGTATAGGGATCATGGTCTTATAACTAGTATGTTAAATGTTGTTGAACACTCTAATTATAAATAAGAAAGTCAATATGATGAGTGGAGAATATCCATGGAAGAGGAATATGAGTCAATACTTAAGAACAAAATTTCTGATTTAGTTGAACTACTTGAAGGCAAACAATGGTACTATAGAC
>APFE030595094.1:0-28983 GCA_000404065.3 Pinus taeda | reverse complement strand
TCTTATCATCCTCAATCTGATGGGAAAACTATGATAATAAATAAATGTTTGGAAGGATATCTTCATTGCTTTGCATCTGATAAACAAACACAATGGGTCAAATGGTTACCCCTCATTGAATGGTGGTATAACACTTCCTTCCAGTGTAACAAAAATGACCCCATTTATGGCACTTTATGGATATCATCTACCATCCATCACATCATATTTAAGAGAATTCTAAGGTTCCAGCAATGGATGATCACATCGAGCATCAACAAAAAGTTCTCCAGTTGGTGCAAAATAGAATGAAACAACAGGTAGATCAACATCGTAGTGAGATAAGTTTTGATGTAGGTGACTGGGTATTCCTATGACTACAAGCATATAAACAAATGTCCCTCAAACAAGCTAAGAAGGATAATAAATTATCACCAAAGTATTATGGTTCGTGTAAGGTGTTGCAAAAGATTGGTACTATGGCATACAAATTGTAGCTTCTTGCAGCTTCCCAAGTGCACCCAATTTTCCAAGATAGACCAGCTTTTTCGATTTCTCAGGATCGTGTTTTCGATTACTAGCTTGTGCCGTCCATTTTCTATTACTACGCTTCACACCTCTGTATTTCCGTAATCGTTCACCCATACTGTTGGCATTAGGATCTCCAACAACACTGGTACGACCTTCTGTATGACAGGCTTGTGGATTCAGAGATCTGACACCACCATCAACAACATCCATAGCGTTGCTTTGTTCTTCAGTGTTAGTGGGTTCAATATATGAACCTCCATCATTATCACAAGCAGCAGAGTCCAAATCGCTTTGTGGCATATCTTCACAAGCAAGATTGGAATCCGTGGGCGAGTTATGCAGGAAAGTAGAACGTATAAAACAGGTGAAACAGAATAACCTAGAAAAGAGAGAGCACAAGAAAATAAAGCGTATAAAACTGGTGAAATACAATAACCTAGAAAAGAGAGAGCAGGGTATCTTGAAGCGTAGTGTAAGATTTAGACAATGCAAGTGGAGGATTTAATAATGCAAGATTTATGGAAGCTCATTCGCTCCTCTATGAAGTCGAATGATTGAATGAGGGAGGTGAAATGAAAAGGGTTAGTTACCTAATTTTCCTTTCTTACGGGATGTTATCTTCGGTCTTTTTCTGGTATAAGGACCATTTAGGGCAATGGGAACACGGATTCTAAACATGGCTATGGAGAAAGAGAGTCTGGATAATTAATAAAGAGGTGGAATGTTAAATTTCATTTATGTTTGAATATGGAGTGATAAGTTTCATTTATATGGAGTGGCTTTTGAGTCCGATGTGGAGAGTTGACTTGTTGTTTTAGTTGCACTAGTTGTTTTGTTTAATTAATATTACGAAATATTTTTTTGGTAAATAATATAAAATTATTATTAATATTATGTTTGAATTTTGCCAGTTATTGATGTTTGCGGGAGTAATATAATGTATTAAAAATGTGATTTTTGGATCCCGTTATGTGAGACTTAGAGAAACACTCAAACTATAATAATTAATTTTTATAATTAAGATGATTTAATAAGAACACTTCAGAACGTAAAAATAATTATTAATTTATAAAGATTTATAGTTATTATTACTACATGTGTAATATTTTTATATTTTGTTAAGTGTTTTTGAATTATAGATGAGGCGATGGTTTTTGAAAACGTCATGCCCGAAAATAGCTGATCAACAAAGAGAATTATTTTTCATTAATTTATAACGATTTATAATTATTATTAGTACATGTGTAATATTTTATATTTTGTTAAGTGCTTTTTAATTATAGATGAGGTGATGGTTTTTGAAAACGTCAGGCTGGAAAATAGCATGATCAACAAAGAGAATTGTTTAGACATTCAAAATAGTGTAAATTTTTTTATTATATTTAGAAATAATTATTATTGTATATTAAAATTATATATTATTAAATATACGTAATTGTTTTCCTTTATTTTAGTAATAATTGTTATTGTAACTTAACCTATAACAATTGTTTAAATTAATTTTTATTAATTTTTTTATTTTTTAATTTTAATTCAAATTTTAATACTTAAATCTTTTAATATTTTTATTGACAAAATAAAAAAATTTAATAGATGTTTAAAGTTAGTTATATATTATATATATATATATATTTATTCTTAATTTATTTATTTGTTATATTATTTGAGTCTTGAGATAATTGACATGTCTAATGGTTTCAGTAGTTGCAACCTAGTATAATCTCTAGATTTTTTTCCCACCAAGTTTCGAACTATTGACCTTTACACTAAGGAGTGCTCATCAATCAGCAACCGGTACGCTTCAACAACTACACAGAAGCCTATGTTCTAGCTTGAGCAATGTGCAGATCCTATGTTCTGTTCATTCCAAGAAGAACATCATCCCGAGAACTCTTGTTGGTACTCGAAGTGAGTCACAAATGTTTTCTACAGTCATACACTCAATGCGCGAAGCAATATGCAGGAGCGGCCGGAAGACACTCACAATGATCAAGAGGTTGCACCTGATGAGCCATCAAGCTCTGGGCATGTGGTGAATTCATATCAGTGCTCACAAACAAACACCGAGAAGGAGCCTTGGAAACTCACCATTATAATCTTAAAAGTAAAGCGACTCCCCCTACACTTGGGGAGATGGAAGAAAAGATGAGAGTGCTGATAAGGAAGGTTGATCCACTCATCGCCCTAAAGCAGAAAACACAAAGAAAGTCCTGGAAGACAATGACGGATAAGAGTACATCAATGAGTAGAAAGTTGTGAAACACTTTGCCGAACAACATGAACATCTATTTCACCGAAGACACCTCGGTGAGTCTACCACCTTTGGAATACAACATTGTTGATGACATGAAGAAAACTCTAATGAACATCAATTTGTGCGAGTTGGCTAAGATCCAAAGCTAGCTATTGCATGCTTTGGGATAGAGCAGTAGGCAATGTAGCCTCCAGCAAACAGAGAGCAAGCACACCTCCCATATCACTTTCCATCATGCTCAATACACTTTGGATGGAAGAAGAAAACATAGGTTGCCCTCCATTACTACTTTCATTTCAAGGTTTTAACTACAATGTTCACAACTTATTCATTGATTCTGGCATGATAGCTAATGTCATGCCACTCTCCATTGCTAAGAAGATCAATGCACAATGGAGTGAGACATTTACGTGAACCATCCAACTTGATCGAACATGAGTACGAGCCATTGGTGAACTATGGGACATGAACATCTAGCTATCCCATGACAGTCGAGTCCTCCAATGCATCAACATAGTTTTTGTGGACATACGGGAAGCATATGGTATATTACTCAGTAGAGACTAGTCCAACAAGCTATATGGATATTTCGCTATAGACTCGCCTCACATGTGGCTTCCATACAAGGGAAAGTGCAACCAAATCTGGGTAGAAACCGAGTGGTACATGAAGCATAATATCACTCCCATCAATGGAAAGAATGAACGTTGGCTCTCGGAGAACTCATGTTTGGCAACTACCTCCTTGAGACAACGCTAGGGTGTTATCATGCATGGTTGGTGTTATCATGCATGGCTAGCTCAAACAACATCAAACACACAGTTGCTACTCCTTCCTTTCCTTACTGATGGTAATGAAACTTATAAAACACATTTTACCAATAGTAGCAGTAGTAGCAATGACAGTAGTAGCAGCAGTACTAGCACATTAAGTGGTCCACATATAGATGAGTTATGGACTTTATGCTTTGACATATCAAAGACACAGGATGGCTCAGGAGCTAGGTGTGTTCTGATCAACCCTTGCAACATGAAATATCTCCTGTCAAGCCCCTTGGAGTTTGAGTGCATGAAAATGTAGTAGAATATGCAGCCTTATGTTGGGTTTGCACAAAGCCATCAGCCCTAATGTGGGCATACTTAGAGTGGTAGGTGATTCAGAGATAGTGGTATGGCAGGTACGTAACACCATTCACTATTTATAACCACATCTAAAAAACTCCCAAGAAGAGGTATCGTGACTAATCTCAAACTTCCAAGAATTTAATGTCATTGTTGTGCAATGTATGCGTAATGCAGCTACCAATGCACTAGAAAATTCAGCCTCAAGAATGTCACCGATTAGGGATAGATTTACTATTGAAATTTTGTACAATCCATCTATTCGAGACAACATAACTAACTTATGCATGTTTAATGATGATCAACAGATACTACATTTTATGGCCAACACTCACATTTTCAAAGATGCAGCAATAGATGACGATGAGCATGAGCATTGTCTACAAGTAGGGGTTGATGACATTAAAGGCTACATTATCATAATAGGTGTGGTATCATTGGAAAAGCTATATGAATTGCAAGAGCGGTTCCAAGGTCCAAGGAATAGCAAGACCCATAGTTCCACCATGAGGCACGAACTGATAAACATGGGAACACAAAAGGATCTGATGTTTGTCAATCTTAGTACATGTACACAACAAGAATGATAAGCCTTCATCTGCTTCTTCAAATAGTACTGAGATGTGTTCGTGTGGACGTATGATTACCTAAAAACTTATGACACGGGGATCATCCAACATATCACCCCAATCAAGGAAGGGGTCAAGACATATCACAAAAGCTAAGAAAAGTACATCTATCCCTTGAACCCTTCATAAAGAAAGATCTTACTAAATTGTTGGATATACAGATCATATATAAAGTTTGCCATTCAACTTGGGTCTCAAACCTTGTGCCTGTACAAAAGAAGTACAGTCATTGTGCTATGGACACCAACTTTTGCAGACTCATTAGGCAGAGTGTGGTGGTATATCTCGATGACGTGACTATGTTCTCAAGAAGATGAGAAGACCACATACGCCATCTTAAGAAAATTTTCGAGCGATGCCGAATATACAAGATATCCTTGAATCCAAAGAAGAACGTATTCACCATGTCAGAGGGGAACTTCTTGAGACACATTATTTCTAAGAGAGGGATCAAGGTGGATCCAGACTAGGTCCAAGCTATCTCATGGATTCCTCACCCAATCAAAAAGAAAGCCATGCAATCCTTCTTGGGCAAGATAAACTTCCTTCAGAAATTCATCTTCGATTATGTGCAAATAGTCAATCCCATACATGAAATGATTAAGAAATATATAGTGTACACCTAGGGCAAGAAATAAAGGCGTGCATTTTCCCATATTAAGTAAGCCATTTCCAAAGCGTCTCCACTTTACAGCCCAGATTTCAAAAAATATTTCCTACTATACACCTTTGCTTCTGATAACTCACTCGCTACAGTACTTACTTAGAAAGACGAAGATAATGATGAACGTCCCATATCCTTCATGAGTGCAATCATGGAGGGACTAGATCTTAACTACCCCTCTATTGACAAAAAAGCTTATGCAGTTTACAAGGAAGTGAAACACTTCAAGCTATCCCAAAGTTTATGCAGTTTTGTCTCTTGAACAAGCCAAAACATGCAGACAGTCACTGTCGACTAAGATTCTCTGTCTCCATGCCTCAATGACTCTTACGCAGATTTCATCAGCAGCTTCTTGGTGCCATCATTCCACATCACAGCCCGACTGCCTCTCCTGGTCACGTGCATCTGAATGATGATGTGTCATGGTAGACTAGGAAGTTTTGGATTTGATGTCATCTCATCATGAGTGACTTAATGTATAGGTATACCAACGAACATGTCAAGATGATAAATGGGATGAATGAAGGGAGCATATGCAGATGCACAGGTTCACCAACGGACGAACAAATGAAGCATGTGAAGTAGATGAATGCAATGAACACGGACCTTCGCGAACAAGTGAGCTTGTCAAGCCTTCTAGCATGAAAGAAAGGAACATGTTAAAGCTTCATCAAGTGAACTGAGGACCATAGAAGACTCCACGCACTTCAACATGCAGAGATGAAGCTATGATACACCATGAAGACATCCATCACTCTGCATCATTGTAGCTCTACATGGACTCCAATAGCAACATGAATGTACTAGCATTTTCATGTCATGTCATGTCATGTCAAGTCATGAGTCATGTTGCCCACATCTCCACTATTGGCTTGTTGTCAATCAGTTCATATCTCCATTATGGGCTTCTTGTTAATCAATGTGATGTAACATGGAAGTCTAAGAGACCCAATTATTGAACATAGAGTCATGTAAGTGGGAAGTTCATGCAAGTTGAACGGTCATGAGGGTAGTCGAATAGCCACAAGGGTCAGTTTCACCCTTGGCTATAAATACCCCCTCATTTGTACATGAAAGGACTTTTCATCTCATCTCTTCCCACATAGCTAAGAGAGTCTATAATCTTATATTTGAGGAACAAGTAGTCACTTCAATGCACCACTGATGGGCTTAGTGATGTATGGTGTAACGACGTGCCCTGGAACTTTAGCTTAATTCAAAAGCCTATTAACCGGCCAACACACTTTCACACATGTATTGTATTTGTTGTAAGAATCATATTTAACACTTGTAATGCATGTTTCTTTAAGGTGTGTTCTACATCTAAACAGATTCATTTGTTGTAATGCATAATCTATTAATGGAAATGTGTTGTATATGCTATTATTGTTGTCTCGTTTGTGTCGACTACTCTGTCGGACATCAGACAAACCTTTCAAATGAACCTTACTATAACAACCATTGAACTCATTTAGACTGATCCATGAGTGTTGTACATGTTATCTTATCTTGTGATTGCAGCATCCAAGTGGACTGATTCACCATAAGCTATGTATGTCCTTTTGTGTTGTGTGTTCCTAGCTGAGTTGGGGTTGATCCCTTTCAACCTGGAACTCACCTTTACCTTCTTACCCTCACAGTGAAAGAACCATTGACACGAGTACACTTACACTCACGAGGCATGCGAACATCACTTCTCGAAGACAAAGAGGACCACTCTCGTGTGCTGACAAGCAATAGTTGAGGCAAATCCTTAAGACAATGACAACCAGGCCATCCTACCGGATGGGAATCCTACACCAAATGGTGTGAGGTCTAGTTGGGACTTCATACGAAGGTGATCCCATGAATGTTGGTGGGTCTGGCACCGTCAACATTTCTGGTGCTAGAAGGAGGATAGCCTGTTTTACATGGCTGAAACTCCCCTCACACTTATTCAACAAACATATGGTCAAGGCAGTAATTGACACTCTCTCTCACCTACAGGAAACTAAGCAGTTGGTTACTCCTCACCTCCCAGTGCTAAGCAGGAGACTTCATATCAACACCTTCGCTCCATTCATCCCATCACTCGCCACCTCACGAAAGTAGTCTGATTGATCCCAAATAGAGAACATGTTCCACGTGTAGCAAAGTAACCGAAGGTCACTCCCACGAGTGTTGTTGGATCATCAGTGGAAGAAGCAACCCTTGCTACACTTGAAGGTCTAGGTGAAGTTATCTAAGACGAAAAGAAACCTCCAATCCTCCAGCAAGGTGAATAAGGCACTCTTGTGATCTCAAGATCAAACTTTGGTGTAGGAGGTAGAGGGGAAGGAAGCGAAGTAGGCAAAGGTGGAGATGAACCAAGAGACTCAAAGTTAGAAACATCAGACTCCTAAGGAGAGGAAGAGTACAAAGAAGAAGAATAGATCACTGACCCAAATCTTGAATGGATGACTCAGGGACCATTAGCTCTCCCTGTTGTCTTGCATAGCATGCTGAGGCAGGTGGAGAGAATGAACATCAATTTCGACCCTCATAGTACGGTAAAGGTGGAAGACCACCTAGACAACTTCTACCTACAACTGCAGACCCTCAAGGTATGTTATGATGATGTCACATGTAGATTGTTTCCATGTACCTTGGTTGGTCATGTAACTGCATGGTATCATAGTCATCCACTGAACCCAATACATAACAGGGTCACATTCAAACGAATGTTCCTTGAGAATTTTGCTAATGACAAGACCCCAACCATGCTACTCAAAGAGTTGGGAAGCCTCAAGATGGAGGGAAAAGTGAAAGTGAAAGATTTCAATCAAAGGTTTACACACATATTGAGAAAGTTCCCAGCAAACACTAAGCCTCATGACTCCATCAACACTGATTACTACACGTCTACATTGCAAATGAGAATTGAGTAGTACATTAAGAGAGCTACAAGACCAACACTATTGAAAAATTGTGAAGAGGCTATCAATGTTGAGAAAGACCTGCATGCAGTTGGAGTCATCATGGATGCTAAATTGACGAAGGACTCCAAGGATGTGAGCCTGAAGTCCTAAAGAATGGTGAACAAGGGTAGAGAAAAGGAAGCAACCGATATTGAGCCCCTTACTCACCTTGTCAAGATCTTGACCACTAAAGTGTCCAAACTCAAGCAATGTAAAACATACAATTTTTCAAGCTGTCATCCGCCCAAGTAGAGACAGGTAAGTAGCTCATCGATCAGTGACCAATTCACTTCTAAAACTGCATAGAAGCTTTTGTTCGAGCTCTAACAATGTGTGGATCCTAAGTTCTATTCTCTCCAAGAAGAACATCATCCTCAAAACTCTTTCTCGAACTTGAAGTGAGTCACAAATCTTTTCTAAAGTCATACACTCAATGTGTGAAGCAATATGTAGGAGCAGTCGAAAGACACTGATAATGATCAAGAGGTTGCACCTGATGAGCCATCAAGCTCTAGGCATGTGGTGAACGCGTATTAGTGCTCGCAAACGAACACTGAGAAGGAACCCTGGAAGCAAAATGACCATTATGATCTTAGAAATAAAGGGGCTCCTCCTACACTTGGGGAGATACAAGAAAAGATCAGACTACTGATAAGGAAGGCCGATCCACTCGTCACCCTGAAGCAAAAAAAACAAAGCAAGTGCTGGAAGAAAATGATGGAGAATAGTACATCCATAAATAGCAAGTTGTGAAACACTTTGCCGGACAACACAAACATCCATTCCACCTTAGACACCTCAGTGAGTCTAACACCTCTAGGATACAACATTGTTAATGACATGAAGAAAACTCTAAAGAACATCAGTTTGTTCCATCATGATTCTTGGGCACGCCTTTCCAATAAAAGAAAAGAAAAGGAGGAGAATCACCCTACCCGAAGGTCTCACTGAGAAGGCTTGGCTAAGAGTATCCTGTTTCTGGTCCGGTAAGAGAGAGCGATGTAAGTAAGTGAATTACAAGGCTGGTCTTCCCTCCGTAATGGTACTGGCTTATTATTTCTTTCCTACCTAGGTCCCTAATGCATTGGCTAATATTCAAAGTTAGCGAGATATCCTACTGCACACTTTGGGGTAGACAATAGTAGACAGTGTAGCCTCTAGTAGCCAAGGAGCAAGAACACCTCCCAGGTCACTTTCCACTGTGCTCAATACACCCGAGATGGAAGAATAAAACTTAGGTTACCCTCCATTACTACTTTCATTCCAAGGTTTTAACTAAAATGTTCCAACTTCTTCGTTGATTCTAGCCCAGTAGCCAATGTCATGCCACTCTCCATTGCTAAGAATATCAATGCACAATGGAGTGCAACATCTGCATGAATCATCCAACTTGATCGAACATCAGTACCAACTATTGGTGAACTACGGGACATGAACATCCAACTATCCCATGATAGTCGAGTCCACCAATGCATCGACATAGTTGTTGTGGACATACCAAAAGCATATGGTCTATTACTCAGCGGAGACTCATCCAACAAGCTAGATGGATATTTCCCTATAGACTTGTCTCACATGTGCCTTCCATACAAGCCGAAGTGCAATGAAATTTGGGTAGAATTCGAGTGGTACATGAAGCATAATGTCACTCCCGTCAATGGAAAGAATGAATGTTGGCTCTCACAGAACTCATGTTCAGAAACAGCCTCCTTGACACAAATATGCCATGTTATCCTGCATGGTTGGCTCAAACCGATTAGAATCACATTTGCGACTCCTTCCTTGCCCAAATGATTGTAATGAAACTTGTAAAACACATTGTACCAATAGTAGCAGTAGTAGCAGCAATACTAGCACATCAAGCGGTCCACGTATAGATGAGCTTTAGACTTTGTACTTCGATGGATCAAAGATACAAGACGGCTCAAGAGTTGGGTGTGTTCTGATTAGCCCTTGCAATAGGAAGCATCTTGTGTCAAGCCCCTTAGAGTTTGAGTGCATGAAAAATGTAGTAGAATATGAAGCATTTGTGCTGGGCTTGCAGAAAGCCATCAGCCTCAATGTGGTCACGCTTAAAGTGGTAGGTGATTTAGAGATAGTGGTATGATAGGTACGTGACATCATTCACTATTTATCACCACATATAAAAAACTACCAAGAAGAGGTATGGTGACTAATCTTAAAATTCCAAGCATTTAATATCATTGTTGTGACATGTATGCATAATGCAGCTACCAATGCACTAGAAAATGCATCCTCAAGAATGTCATCGATTAGGGATAGATTTACTATTGAAATTTTGTACAAACCATCTATCCCAGAAAACATAACTAACTTATGTGTGTTTAATGATGATAAACAAATTCTACATTTTATGGCCAATGCTAACGTTTCCAAAGATGCAGCAATAGACGATGACGAGCATGAGCGCGCTCTGCAAGCAGGGGCTAATGACATGGAAGACCACATTATCATAGTAGGTGTGGTATCACTGGAAAGGCTATATGACCTACAAGAGTGGTTCTAAGGGCCAAGGAATAGTGAGACCCATAGTTCCACCATGAGGCATGAACTGATAAACATGGTAATAGAAAAGGATCTGAAGTTTGTCAATCTTGGTACATGTTGTACATAGCAAGAATGATAAGCCTTCATCCACTTGTTCAAATAGTATTGAGATGTGTTTGCATGGATGTATGATTACCTGAAAACTTATGACACATGGATCATCTAACATATCATTCTAATCAAGCAATGGGTTAGCCATGTCAACAAAATCTAAGAAAAGTACATCTGTCTCTTGAACCCTTCATACAAAAAGATCTTACTAAATTGTTGGACAAAAAGATCATATATAAAGTTTGTCGTTATACTAGGTTCTCCAACCTTATGCCTATATGGAAGAAGTCTAGGGAAATCCTCTTGTGTGTCTATTTCCAGAACATTAATTGTGCCTTGGACAAAGACAACTACCCCGTTCTATCTATGGACCATATTTTGCAAACAGTATCTTGGCCACAGATGTTCTCTCTCCTTGATAGTTTTTAAGGATATAATTAGGTTATAGTAGCAGAACCTGACAAACTCAAAACTAATTTCCATACCAAGTGGGGTACGTTCAGATATAGACAAATTCCATTTGGGATTGTAAACACAGGCACAACATTTCAGCATGCTATGGACATCGCCTTCAGTGGACTCACGGGGCAAAGCGTGGTGGTATACCTCAATGATGTGACTTTGTTCTCAAGAAGACAAGAAGACCACATACGCCATCTTAAGAAAATTTTCTAGCGATGCCGAAGATACGGGATATCCTTGAATCCCAAGAAGACCATATTCATCGTGTCAGAGAGGAACCTCCTCAGACACATTGTTACCAAGAGAGGGATCAAGGCGGTTCCAGTCTGGGTCTAAGATGTCACACGAATTCCTCACCCATCAATAAGAAAGCCAAGTAATCCTTCTTGGGTAAGATAAACTTCCTTCAGAAATTCATCTCCAATTATGCATAAATAGTCAATCCCATGCATGAAATTATTAATAAATATGTAGTGTACACCTATGGCAAGAAAGAAAAGCATGCATTTCCCTAGATTAAGCAAGCCATTGCCAAAGCGCCTGCACTTTACAACCCAGATTTCAAAAAATATTTCTTGCTATACACCTTCACTTCCAATAACTCACTCATTGTAGTACTCACTTAGAAAGACAAAGCTAGTGATGAACGTCCCATCTCTTTCATCAATGCAAGCATACAGAGACTAGAGATTAACTGCCCCACCATTGAAAAACAAGCTTATGTAGTTTACAAGGCGGTGAAACACTTCAGGCCCTACTTGCTAAAGAACCACTGCATAGTCCTTGTCCTGCACCCATTAGTTCGTACATTGTTGATACAACAAGAGCTAGGAGAATGATGTGCAAATTGTATGACAGGTTTGCAAAAATATGATCTTGAACTAAATCCAATACATGCAATCAAAGGACAAGGGCTCTACAAACTTGTAGCTAAAGTAGTACACGCTTCGAACAATGAAGAAGAGCTTATCGGTTGGGAGAAGGAGATTGAAATGTATGAAATAAGGTAAGAAAAACCCATGGAAAACATAACCTCTTGGTGCTTAGATGTAAGCCAATACCCTAAGCATGACAACATACCCTCTCAGTTTTCTATCGGACAGAAGAGGGCATTGTGCTTGAAAGCCTTAGCATATTAGTTGATGCATGGAGTTCTTTACATAAAGCACATAATGGAGTTTTTCTCATGTGCATGGAGTCATAGGAATTAGAGAAGGCTCTTCAAGATCTACATGACAACCCATTGAGGGTCACTTTGTAGGAAATACCACTGCACACAAGTTTATGTGGGCTAGTTTTCACTAGCCCACATTATTCAAGGATGCACATGCATATGCCCACAAATGCCCCGTCAGTTAGCGATGTGCCAAGAGAATGCGAAGATCAACAACGCCGAAACACCCTGTTGTAGTGACTGAGCCATTCCAACAATGGGGCCTAGACATTATTGGGGGAATTTTCCCTCATTTGTCAAAGAAACACCACTATATACTAATGAAAACCGACTACTTTACGTGTTGGACAGAGGTAGTTCCACCCAAACAAGTGAACGAACAAGAGGTCATCAACATCCTCTAGCAAAATATCATCTCATGCTTTGGTGTTCTAGTATTACCTATTTTTTATAATGGAACTTATTTTTCATCTTTGAAACTCTATGACTTTGCATTTCAAGTTGTGCTGCTCGCAAGAAGCTCAATCAACTCTCATGGTAGCAACTCGGACAATCGGACAAAACTATCACCCCGGGACAGACTCCCCTTAACAATTCCACAGAGGCCATTGAGCTCACCCGTTTAGTTGACTAAGGAGATTGTCCAGACAACCTGGACAAAGACCAAGTACCTATCCCTGTCTCCTTCAAAAAATTGTGTAGTTTTCATATTCAGTCATTCAGATAGTCGACCGACTGTTCATCTCAAAAACTACATAGTGCTCATGAGTAGGCCTTCCACTACCCATCAGTCATCTCAACTTAGAAATTGCGTAGAGATGATCAACAGGCTAGCCTTCTAGCCTCAATGCAATTTTCTCAGCTAGGAGCAAACTTCCTGATCCCTCTAGGAATTGCATAGTTTCTGCTGCGAGTGACTAAGAAGCCAACTGCCAGTTCCCTCTGGGAATTGTGTAGTTTTGGCTGCAAGTGACCCCAAAAACCAACTGAAAGTTCCCTCTGGGAATTGCATAGTTTTTGCTGTGAGTGACCCATCAACCAACTCATAGATCCTTCTGGGAATTGCACAATTATAGCTGCATTCTCCTGCACAGTTCCCTAGAGCAACTATGTATCAGTCAGAAAGGATACAACTCAAACATCATTATAAAGACACATGAGTGGAACCATAATGATAGTTGTCTATTATTATTGATAAACAAAAGAGAATACAAGCAAGTTCTGATGTCAAATCCTCCTTTGGCTGGGTGATCAGCAACATATGCCTTGCAAAGCTTGTAGGGGATGGGGAACAAGCCTCTCTCTCCTTGATTACTTGGACATGGATCTCCTCCTTAAAGATATAGCCTCATAGGGATGAACAAGGCCTCTTGTGACATGAGCCTAGCAATTCTCAAACTTTGGGACTCAAATTTGGGAGCTTGAAGAGTAGAATTACTAACTAACTTGTCAAAGGGAAAAGAACAAGCTTATATAGAGGTAGTAGGAGTAGATAAGACCATCCACCAAATTCAAGGGATTGTCCATATCATTAGGAAGCTTCCATGAGAGGTGAAGAACTACTTCCCTCCTTGGGAGATACGTGTAGGAATTTACAGGGTAAGTTCCTCAGATAGAACAGCAAAAGGACACTGCTCACAAACAGATCACAGATCAATACACCAGTATTTTGACATGGTTAAAACCCTCAAAGAGGGAAACAATCCACGACCTATGCCAACGTGGCTACTACAGGAAATTTATTAATAAAAGAATGAAAATTTACATAAGCTTCTCTCATGCACGATGAACCTACAAATGACCCTCCATGCGCTTTAAATAAAATTCATGGACCAATCAAGTGTCAAGCCACGGATCAAGTGTCGGTAATACCAAGGAGAGAATGAACCGTTGAATCACTATAGATCGTGACCGTTGGATTGTAAGTTACAAATGTACATGTTAAAGAAACACACTTTACCTAACTCTATACTAGACCAAGTTATACTTAACTATTCCTACGTGTCGGAATATCCTAACAATAAGAAGCCCAACTGAACTAATTCAAACTGGAATTAGTTCATGGATAAGTTAGAAGGAACCTTCGGAAGTTTGTTTGTTAAAAACTTTACCCAACTGGGTTGGCGCTAGTGCGACTCTGAGACAGAGCACCAACTGGCACACCCTCTTTGGAGGATTTCCCCCATTGGCGCGAGTGATACACTGTGGAACAACACCAATGGAAAAAGAGCTATTTTTATGGGTATTTTGCAGAAGGTGTCTTCAGGGCACATGAAGTACATACTCAGGGGGATACAATGCATGTGTTTTCAGGTTATGTCACTTCTCACAAGTCCCGAAATAGGTCCTCCAATGTGCGGGAGAAGGGGTAACAGGGACGGTGACAAAATATTGTGTAACAGAAGTCCCCTAAAGCATGAAGCCCGAGAGAGAGAGGGGTGAAGTGCTTTACAAAAACATGGTCGACTGAAAACACGGCCGTTGGAGAACCTGCACGAAGTACAACTGATATCTCAAATACATGATGTACATGGTATGGGCGCAGCCATCCATAGCAGAGTACATAAAAATCTGGATCCCAGGTATGGATGCAGCCATCCAGCGAGGATCGATGAATAGACTCGGGCATGGTCACAGCCATCCAGTGAATGAGTCATGTAGTGATGATAATAATCCACAAAATGTAACCTGGACCTCAACAGATAAAATCCAGGGTCTTGCGCGCCATGTTGACCCAAACAAAGTACAAGTTCAAGCATGTGAATATAGGAGTCAAAGTCGAACATGCGAGAACATCGTCTGATTACCAGTCAATGATGAAAATTGTTAACAGACGCGAGAGGTACCACAAATAATGACAATAGTCCTCAAGGTACCATAGGTATAATCCACGACATGTGAATCAATGAGCCAGTGTCGAACACCCGTAGAATCATCCAATCAGAGGCCAATCATGCAAACCTCGAGTCGAACATGAAGAACCTGCCATTGAGGCATGTAGGCTCCAAGGTACCTGAAGGGAGTCTCTAATTCAACTTACTGGATAGTGAGCTGAAGTCGTCAGGAAGTGACCTTGATCGAAGGTGGGCCATAGTGTTTCCCACATCATCGACACAGGACAGAGAAGGATAAAATGTTTTGTGTGAGGTATTAGAGGGAGGTTGAGTATTCTACAGAGGTTAACTTCTCTTGAACATATTGGCAGCACGACAGTGGACTTGGCAGTATTTGACATTAAATGATCAGGGATCATGGTGACAAGACAATGAGTAGATGAATGGTCAAACAAGATAACCCAAACCCACAGAGCCAATCGTAAAACAAGATGAGATGTCCACACATAGACACGAATGCAGACAAGTGCCATGTTCAAGAGCGACATACTGCCGACACGACTTTGATTACGATTCCTTTATTCCCCCACCATTTTTGGTGAGTACCCCGGTTATTTTTGGATGACAAGTTTGACGGGGATAACATATGCTTAAGAGGCATCATTTCGACAGAATCCGATGTCATTAAGTTTTAACGAGTCTAACAAAGGAAGAACTCGACATCTTTTCATGTTTAGAGAGTTTGAAAATACAACGGAAAAGTAAACTCCAGGGGTCTCCTTTTTCATAAAGTTGTGTCTCTCGAGCCCGAAAAAATATAAAACAATGCTCGAAAGAACCGCCCGATCATTACGACCAAGGAGTACTTTTCATAAGTAGTGATTCTGATCTGAAAAAGTAAAAAAGCGATCAGAACCACGTCGCTTCGCGACCGTTAACGAACCGGAAACGAAAAGAGTCCGACGATCTTTTCGTTTTTAAACTGTCAGAAAAGGGTTTAAAGACGATTGCCTCTCATTACCTTTTAACGAGTCGAGAGGACCAACTCAACATTCTTTTCACATTTAGAGAGTCAGAAAAGAGTTGAAAGCAGACCTCCATTTTTATTCTCTTTAACGAGTCAAAAGGGAAAAAATACTCGGCAATCTTTTCATATTTTACGAGTTAGAAAAGAGCTTAAAGGTGACTCGAACATGGGTTCATTTTTACAGAAGCTTGAACCATGGAAAACTCTGCTTGGATTCGGTTTCATGTTTACACAAGCTTGAAACTAAAAACTATGCTTGTTATAAGTTCGCATGCCCCCATCATAATGACGCAAAACGAGGTACATGCCCCCCAAGCTTCATTGCATTCAACAAAGTGGATGGAATGAAGGTTCACTTTCGAGATCTTGAAAAGACTCAACTTGTATTTTACGAGATCTTAAGCAAAAGACTCGATTTGGAAAGGGATTTGTTTCATCTTTTAGTGAGGGTGACATAGTAAGAGAACTATCCTCAGAACCCTTGTTGCATTTTTTAACGAGCTTGGCACAAGATCAGGAACTATGCTCGACGAGACCCAGTTTCATTTTTTAAGGAGCTTGACATAGGAAAGCGAACTATGCTCCAACCATTGTTTCATTTATTAAGGAGCTTGACATAGGAAAGCAAACTATGCTCTGAACGAACTTCATCAGGAATTCGTTGCTTCCAACAGTTCCACTCCCGGTGGGAGGATCACATCTTGGAAGTCAGGACCCAATGCCCCCAAGACACTATGCATGATGGCGGCATCACTGGATACAGGCACGGGGTAAGTCGCCATGTAGTTGGCTTGCAGCGGGGAAGATACAACTGGTGGATAAAAACCAGGAGGGGATGACAACGGTGTAGGAGACATCGGGGGACTAAAGAACGATAGTTGATCATAGTCACCATCCTTCCATCGTGTGGAAAGAAAACCACATGGAAAAGTTAAGAGAAAAGGGCCCCCATGGCATAGAAATAGTCACGACCAAGGAGAAGATTGAAATCTAAAGCACCTTGGGTAACCAATACGTCTATATAGAAGGTTTTGCCTCCCAAAGTAATAGGGAACTATGGGAGGATCCCCAACGGTTGACTAGTCCCTCCATCAAATGCCATCACATTCTGCGTGACCGGCACAAGCTGTGTGGAGCCCAAAGCTTTCCAAGTAGTAGAAGGCATAAGACTGACAGATGCACCCTCATCCAAGACAGTGCCAGGTACTAATTTATCATAGGCATGTACTATAATCTGGAAAGGCACTTGGGATGGAAGGCGGAAAGCGGTCAGGCGACTCCAGTCGAAGGAAACGACTGAACTACTCGGTGGGGGAATCGTATGATTGCCCCCCTGCTCTAGAAGAATTGAAGACGGAGTCTCTAGATCAGCAAGGATAGGAGAGTTGTTTCGGACTCAGGAGAATATGATGAGACGAGAAGAACATGATCATGATGCTCTTCTAGAACAGAGTGATCAATAGGCGGTGAACTCAAGTTGACATTCTCTCCGACCAATGGTTGGTCTGGAACATGCTTAACATAGGCAGGTTCAGGAAGAGGAGGATGGACAAGAGAAGGATCTAAGTCAATCTCTTTGTTGACAGGGAGAGGATCTGAAGAGAGCCTCTGATAACCAATGGGAAGTTGGGGTAAAGAAGCTGTGAGACTCTCCAAAACAGCGGAAGCTTTATCCATGAGCAGACAAAGGTGAAGGAGATGGTTGCCTTCACATAGTCTAGAGGGGAATCAAATGTTCCCGTTCTTCTTACCATTTCCAATTGATAGGGTAGCATCTCCATGGGCTTGAGAGGGCAATGAGGGGTAGGCCAGATTGTGAGACCATACTTCTAAGACCTTAGGAAGGCCTGGACAATCCCGAAGAAGATGTTCTCCCTTACACAATCTAGAAGGAAACTTAACCTTCAGTGGAGGACCAAAAAGAGTTCCGACCTGAGATGTACTCGGAGGAGTATGTGCACTTTTAACCTCTCGCTTATGAGACTTATTCTTCTTCATCTTCTTCTTCTTCTTCTTAGCCACCTGGTTACTTGAATCCAGACTTTGACCAGGCGAAGTAGTAGATGAGGACGTAGAAACAGGCGAAGAAGGGGAGAGGTCCACCTTGGAATCAACATGATGTTGTTCGTGTGGAGGAATTGATTGACTAGTCATTGAGACACTAGGGACCACAGAGGTTGAGAACAACAAAACAGGCAACCCAACAGTTAACCCAGGAAGGGACAATGTTGCCATGTATGGAGCACCAACATTCCCAAAAGGAGGAAGATGACTAGGATTCCCATCAGAGTGGATTCCCGGGTTGGTGAACTCTGGAAAAGTTTCCATAAAAAATAAAAATCACACACACGGGGGCTGAAAAAGAGTGACACTAACAAGGCATGTGATCGTGGGTAATTTAGTTTTTAGACATAAGGACATAACTTGACCTTTTCATCTTTAGAGAGTTGAGAAAAGGACAAAAAGATGACTGTATTCGCCTTCCAATGTTTAATGAGCCTGAGGTGACAAGTGCTCAGATGAGCCTTTTCTTTTAGGGAGTCCGAAAAGGATCAAAAGTGACTACTCTAGAGAACTAGGCAAAAGGTTTACCAAACAATCTGTAAAACTGCATATACACCTTGGCAATCGTATGAGAACCAAGGACTTTCCGTATGGCTGTCAATCTTCCCAAATGTTGTGTTTGGTGCCTAAGGGGCTGTAAGGCAGCATACATGGCTTCCTGTGGATCAAGGATGATAACCTAGTGGAGTCTCTCCATATACGCGATGGTACGTGGGATCACAAGTCTGTACTAGACCACAGTTGAGTCACAGAAGGAGGAATCACCCAACCTTGAGTGGAAACAAAAGTCACTAGGTTTAACGATGCCAGAGCACATCTCTAGCGTAGACCTCTAGAATGTGAGCGTTATGTTCCAATGCATTTTTATATTCATTCGATTTATTTTAAAGTTGGTCTTGTGTTAGGTTTCAGTTTTCAGGTCCTACTGTATGTGATCTCTCAAAGTTCCCTAAATGCAATCTATATGCTAAAATATGTCATCCCATTCGATGAATGCTAATTGTGAGAGAGTTAAAGAGCTTTCATGCAAACGAAATGATCACAAACAACAAAAGAGTTTCCCTAATGCAACTAATGCAAATCAATAAACTTTTCTTTAAGATCACTAAATCACTAATCGAAATGAAAAGTCCTAAATTTCATTAACTGATTCAAACCAAAAGAGATTTTTCTTTTCGATAATGGAAAAATGCACTAAAGAACTTTTGAGAAATAACACAAACAAATTCTATCCAATACAAACACGTTCAGTTCCTCAAATCACCAATCAAACATCCAAAGAACCAAAAATATCCCAAAGACAAGAATGAGCCGTGTAATCTTGGCTCAAAGTGAGACAAAGTGGAATTCAAGTGAAGATGAATCAAATCACTCAAATAATGCAACAAAATGATTCATAACTACCAAACAAGTGTAAGGGAGCAAACAAAAGAGTTGACTGGACTACGAAAAGATCAAAATCCCTCAGGAAGGCTCGATTCACAAGGCCACTAGATGCCCTAGGGCTAGAAATGCGAAATCGGTAGAAAAAAGCAAACACCCAAAGGGTAGCGATCAAAGCCAGTCAAATCACACTCCAAGACACTCAAGTAGTCCAATAAAGATACTTAGGACAAAACCAAAGCTCAAAAAGTTCACAACCAAGCAAACTTCAAAAGTTTATAGGCCTGGCGCGACTGTCAGTCTGCAACAAGCACCTTTCAGGAATTGGCGTGGGTTGTAAGTGTGCAATATGCGCCAACTGGAACGATTGTCACGCTATAAACTAGCGCCAGTCAAGTTTTCTATGGAAGAATAAAAACAAAAGAGCCAAGGCCAAACCAGTAATACCTAAGTACTCTTAAGAGGCAAAAACAACACAGGCATTCGACCCAGAAGGCCAAACAAGCGGGAGAAACCAAGGAAATAACCAAGGAACAAGGCAAGTTCCAAGTCGTTCAGTTTGCAAACCAAACTGGAGATGGACTGAAGTAGCATTGATCTACTTCACTAATGCAAAGTAGTAGCGTTTCGAAGGCTATTTGGCCAGACTTCAGGCTCCGTCTAAAGTTTACAAATCAAACAAGAAGACAAGATAAACAAACAAGGCAAAAGCCAACTCCCCAGTGGAGTCGCCAAATTGTTGTATAGGTAAATCCCCTCTATGGACAGAGGCGATCCCATTAGCCTAAAAGGGGTCTAGCAACAATCGAACAATGCTAACACGCAGGTTCCTAATTGCAAAGTAAAGGCCAATGATGAGAGCCTACCTCTAATCCAACGCTAGTATTCATAGAAGAGTCATCGCTTCTGTTCTTTCACTTCAGCTGGTCACAATCCTCACGATCCTCGTGAACAGACACCTGCACATGCAAAGAACAAGACAAATACAAACATAAAATCCAAGAAATGCAACTATGTATCAGTAAGAAAGGATACAACTCAAACATCATTATAAAGACACATGAGTGGAACCATAATGATAGTCGTCTATTATTATTGATAAAAAAAGAGATACAACAATTCTGACTCAAATCCTTCTTTGGCGGTGATCAACACACATGCGTGCAAAGCTGTAGGGGATGGAGAAGCCTCTCTCTCCTTATATTATGAGATCTCCTCCTTAAAGGATTGGCCTAAGGGATGAACAAGCCTGTTTGACATGAGCCTAGCATTCTCAGACTTTGGGGACTCGATTTGGAGCTTGAAGAGTAGGAATTACTATACTTGAGGAAAAGAATATGCAGATATAGGAGGTAGATAGACCCACCCGGATTGTCCTTATCATTAGATATAAGAATTTGTCCTGGAAAGCCCACTACTAATTCAACTCTAATAGTAGATAGTTAGGAACTTCGAAGTTGTTTGTTAAAAATTACCCACAGTACTAGTGCGACTGGACAGGAGCGCCAGCTGGCGCACCCTCTTTGGAGGATTTCCCCCATTGGCGCGAGTGATACACTGTGGAACAACGCCAATGGAAAAAGAGCTATTTTTATGGGTATTTTGCATAAGGTGTCTTCAGGGCACATGAAGTACATACTCAAGGGGATACAATGCATGTGTTTTCAGGTTATGTCACTTCTCACAAGTCCTGGAATGGGTCCTCCAATGTGCGGGAGAAGGGGTAACAGAGATGGTGACAAAATACTGTGTAACAAACTGTCCCTCCAAAAATTTGCGCAATTTTGCCTCCTAGACAAACCAAACCTTTCAGACAATCATTGTCGACACAGATTCTCTATCTCCATCCCATAGTGACTCTTGCACATTTTTCATCAGCACTTTCCCAGAGCCATCATCTCACATCAGAGCCCTACTGCATCTCTCAGTCACCTGCATCTTAATGATCATGTGTCATGGTAGACTAGGAGGTTTTGGATTTTATGTTATCTTCTCATGAATGACTTTAGGTATAGGTACACCAATAAACATGTCAAGACAACAAATGGGATGAATGAAGGGAGCACACGCAAATGGATAGTTTCACTAACAGATGAATGAATGAAGCATGCATAGTGGACGAATGTGACGAACATGCACCTTCCTAAATAAGTGAGTCTGTCAAGCCTTCCATAATGAAAGTAAGGAACAACATGATAAAGCTTCATCAAGCAAACGAAGGACCATCGAAGACTTCGCACACTTCACCATGCGGAGGTGAAGCTATGATACACCATGAGACATCCATCACTCAATAGCACTATAGCTTGACATGCACTCCAGCAGTAGAACGAATGAACCAGCATTGTCATGTAAAGCCATGTCGAGTCATGTCATGAGTCATGTTGCCCACATCTCCACTATGGGCTTGTTTTCAATCAATGTGATGTAATGTGGAAGTCCAAGAGACCCACTTGTTGAACATATAGCCATGTAAGTCAAAATTCATGGAAGTCGAAGGGTCATGAGGGTAGTTGAATAACCACAAGGGTCTGTTTCACCTTGGCTATAAATACCCCCGTCATTTGTACATGAAAGGACTTTTCACCTCAGCTCCTCCCACATAGCCACGAGATTTTATAATATTTTCTTTGAGGAGTAAGTAGTGGCCTCAATGCCCCCTTAACAGGGTTAGTGATGTATGGTGTAACAATGTGTCTTAGAAATTTTGCTTAATTCAGAAGCCTATTAACAGGCCAACATGTTTTCACACATGTATTGTATATGTTGTAAGACTGGTCTTTAACACTTGTAATGCATGTTGCTTTAACCTGTGTTCTACATAAGAACTGATTAATTTGTTGTAATGTATAATCTATTAATGGAAATGTGTTGTATATGCTGTTAATGATATCCTATTTGTGTCAAATGCTCTGTTGGACATCAAACATACCTTTCACATGAACCTTGTTGTAAAAACCATTACACTCATTCACACTGATCCCTGAGAGTTATACGTGTTATCTTACATTGTATGTTGTGACTGCCACATTCGAGTGGTCTGCTCCACCATAATCTGTGTATGTCCTATTGTGTTGTCTGTTCCTAGCCGAGTTGGGACTGATACCTTTCAACCTGGAACTTACCTTCACCTTCTTTCCCTCACAGTGAAATAACTATTGACACAAGTACACTTACACTCATGAGGAATGCGAACCTCACTTATTGAAGACAATTTGAACCACTCTTTTTCACTGACAAGAAAGAGTTGACAAAAATACTTAAGATAATGGCAACTGGACCATCATACCGGATTGGATTCCCACACCAAATGGTGTGAGGTCTAGTTGGGACTTCATACCAGGGTGATCCCCTGAATGTTGGCGGCTCTAACACCATCAACAGGATGGGGAAAATTAAATAGAATTCACAAGAAGTCTTCAGGGTTTGTTTATTTATAATCTTCATCTAAATGGTAAGATCACAAGTTGGATAGAAGTAGTGGTTATGACACATCTTTTTGCCGAAAGGCAAGACCTTCAATTTTTTGTGCAAGATATTTAAACTTGTATATTTTACATTGCACACTATTTTTTATTTGTTTTAATTTCTAGAATCTTTTTGTATGTAGGTTAGGAGATGTACAATGGCTACATTGGAAATATCATTATACGTGGCCTTGGCCTTCTAGCTAGATAGGTTAGGAGTATGTCTAGTTGCATATTATTTTCCTTTGCACATGCATCCCATACTCCTTTTTTGTAGTATTCTGTTTTATTTCACTTTTTGTTTTCAATTTAGCCTCCATTTACATCACCTTTTTTATTTTTGGTTTTCTCGTTGTGCATTGTTTCTTTTCTAGTTTTGTTTAATGTTAAGAATTGTCATGAAGGCTATCCTATTTGGACTCTAAAGACAATGGGGCAAGATAGAAAAGGACTTTGTGACACTGCAACATTTGGCTAACTCTCTGTCCTTCTTCCTTGTCTTGGTCACACCTTTTGGTCGATGATGTTCCGACAGAAAATAAAATCCTTAGATAAGGAAATCCTATTCTTAAACCATGATCTCCATGTCTATTCTTGAAACCTCATGCCTACAATCGGGTCTTTATGTTTTGGTGTTTTCAAGCTGATCCAATAAAGTAGAGAAGGAAAACGGGAAAAGCTAAACAAGAAAACCAATATCAAAGGTCTTATATATGATTCTCTGAAGGGACAACCTCTTCTACACTGAATAAGTCAAGATTCCTCTTGTACCAATGAAATAAATAAGTATCAATGCACAGTCCTATATAAAATAAATAAATAAAGGTGAAAGAAGAAAAAGGCTTGTTGCACATCAATGTGAAGCAAGCAACTCTGTCGAGGTAGTTTCCAACTCTGTTGGTAGTGGAGCATTCTTTTTTGTCTATGGAGTGATTCCATCTGGGTATTTTCCAGGTCTGTTGGTAATCGAGAAACACTAAAGATGACAAAATTGAAAATCTAAATCTCATGAACTACATTACCCTTTCCTAATTCAAAATATTGTGTGATAGTTGATCTTTTGTTTATGTTCAACTAACTAAAGGAATGAAGGGGACTATGTTTATGCATGGGGTCAGTGGGGAAGCCATGGTAATATTAATGATGAATCAATACTCCATGAAGAACTAGACCCTGCACTAAAGAATTAACCAAGGTAGAGAAGTTGGAGTTCTACTAGTGTGTCTCCAAGTGTTTTCCCTATCAAAAGCACCCTCCAAAATTTTACCTACCCTTCAAGTTTTGATCCTACTATGCATCTTGTGATTGGTCATCCCATCGTCACTTCTTCATCGGTTGAAGTCACTTGCTCACACATTCTTAGTTCACAACAAGTTCATGAGTGAATTATTTTATGCAAGCTACAAAAAGCATAGGATAATCCATCAAGATAGTTCTTGTCCAATGTTCAACCCAAATTTAGAGTGAGTGCACACTATCCTTGACAGTCCCTCACTTATCGTTGTGTTTGTAGTTATATTTTGGTGAGTTTTTCAAAATTTCACTTTTACGCACCTTCTCTTTCACAAGTGCCCTTTTCATATTTTCAATTGTCATTTTTCTTTCTTTCACTTTAATTATTACTGATTTCATGTTATCTTCACTATGGCATGTGTCTCTTCCACCATCATTCGCATATTGCAAGTGTCATTCAAAATTTTCTTGCTCATATAGGAAATGTCATATTTTAAGATGTTAAGTGTCGCACATTGTATAAAAGCTAGTTCTAGTGTGTTTCAAGGGGTAAGATTTTTTATAATAAGTTTTCCTTGTCATGTAAACATGCATCATAATCTTTTCCAATGTTTCAAGTACTATCACACAAGTGTCGTCACTATTGTTGCATTTAGGAAAGTATGTTGTTCATGTGTTCTAAGTGTCATATGTTGTTTTGTTAAGTGATCTAAGTTTTGGGTCATGCTCAAGTATTTTTCTTATTCAAATTCATCTCACTAATTTGAAACTTAGTCAAAACTGGGAAAAGTCCTCAACTGAGACTCTCAACCTCATTTAGCCCTACTGCACTACACACTCTCAGTCCCCAAGTAGTAACCTTGACCCTTTGCACTGTGCAATGCACAACCTCTACCTCATAGAACTGTGCACTACACAATCTCATTTCAGAAGCCCATCCCTTGAGCTCTAGAACTACACAATCCTTGCCTCCATCTAGGCTTCTCTGTGCACTGTGAAGTCTCAAGCATCAAGCCTCATCCTTGAGCTCTTGAACTATGAAAATGTGCAATCACTTTTCCTCTCTCCCTCCAAAATGACACATTGGAGAAATCTAAGCCTAAAGCCTCAAGCTTAAGGCCTTGAACCCCCCAATTGCACAATATCCCAGTTTGTTCTCGTGTCTGAACTTCACATTGGGAAACTTCAAGCCTCAAGGTTGACTTCTTGGGTTCCTCAACTATGCAATAACTTAGCTTAGGCCTTCAAAACTATCCATATTGGGATCTCAACCCTCAAGCCTCCATCTTGAGCCCTTAATTCCCTCAACTGTGCATTGCGTAGTCTCAAGGCTCAAGCCTCTAACCTGAGTCCTTTTGTCCCTCAAATGCAGAATCCTTTAACCCTCACCATCCTGAATGTTACGTCCTTATAATACTAGTAATTCCCCCATTACTATTATCGTTCTATCCCTTATTTTTATTATTGTGCCCCTAGTGTCCCCATATTGTTATTAGTATGCCCCATAGAAACCCACTATTGTTATTTTTGTGGCCTTATCTTCTTACTGTTATGTCGGCTTGATTATATTGTGACCGCTTAGACTCCTATATATAGAAGGGAGGTTTATTCATTTTTATTATCCAAGAATTGTCCATTTCTGTAATGTAAAAGAGGTTTCCCCCTCAAAGAGGCTGAATTCCAAGGCATTGATCTATCTTTTCTATCTTTTTGTGAGTTGGTTTCCTAACATTTGGTATCAGAGCTTTGGATTATAGGGTTTCGCTACTCCAAATAGGTCATCTTGGCATTTTCGCTATAACTTTTTTTCGGTGATGTTTCACAAGCTACAAAATGACCTATTTTAGCAGAAACCATTCTAAAATTTAGGTCTAACTTTCAGAGCTTCTCTCGCTATATTTTCAGAGATATGAACTGAGGAAATTAGGGTTTCTGTAGACTCCTAAATTACATTCTAAATAGGTGACCTAGGGAAAATCGTCATAACCTTTGTTTTGAGCATGAAATTGAAATTATTTTAAGAATGTTCAGAAAGAGGACGACTTGTAGCTTTGTTTGTATTTGTTTCAGGTACTAAGGTCAAAACTGTGATGCATGGCATGTTGTACAAGTTCGCTTGACTGAATTAGTCTATAATCTGGTCACATGGGAGATTTGGCATAACTCGTCCTTGGACAATCCAATATTGATTAGACTTGTGAGGTTAGAAAGAGGGCTCAAAGGGCTACCACAGGATGAGAGTATAGATATTCAAGCTTTGCAGTTACAGAGATATAATAGATTCAATATCGAGCTCTTACAAAGTGAAAAAAAGGTGTGTAGTTTTTTTAAATTTTGCATAAGAATGGTTTGAAAACTTAGGTTGAAGGAATTCAAAGGAAATAGTGAAGAATTATTAGCATGAATTCATGCCCTAAAGAAATAAAATGGAAACACTTAGTAAGAAACCTGGAAGCTCTAGCATGACTCATGAAGAAGAGGAATAAATGCAACATGATATATCAAAATTACAAGACAAATTACAACAAATTTCACTCTCACTAAAGGTAAATGAAGCCACAATGAATGGCACGAAGCTAATATGAATGGAATGCAAGTTAAGATGGATGGCATGGAAGCTAATATGAATGGCATGCAAGTTAAGTTGGATGGCATGGAAGCTAAGATGGATGACATGGAAGCTAAGGTGAATGGCATGGATGCTAAGATGAATGGCATGGATGATAAGAGGAAGAATTGAAGATAAATTTGAATAAGTTGCTACAAGAAATGGTAAATAATCGTGAAAGGGTAGTAAAAGAAACTCATGATTAGAACAAAATAAATGTTAATCATGATTTCATAGGCTCTAATGTTGGATTGAAGACCCACAATGTTCAAAAAATCTATATGAGGAAGTTTTATGGCAAGGATCCCAGAACATGGATACTACAGATGGAGCAATTTTTCAATCTCCATAATGTGCAAAACACACAAAAGGTACGTATTGAAACTTTATATTTTAAACCAAATTAATTTATATGGTATCGATGGCTTTGCTCTCATAAACAAATTGTCACTTCGGCAATTTTTATGGAAGAAATGGTAGCACATTATGAGGATACAAAAAGCAACACCTTTTTTAGCCAATCGATAAATCTAAAACAAAAGGGTTCAATGATGGAGCACATTGAGGACTTCCAAAAATTGAACATAAGGGCAAAAGATATTCCAGAGGAACATAGGATTGATGTGTTCATAGGGACTTTAAAGGATAATATCCAACATGAGGTTCACCTTTGGGAACCTCATTCATTGGAGAAGGCATTTAGGTTAGCAAGAAAAATGGAAAGCAAAATTATGGCAACTATGAAGCCTACCACTCACAACTATAAAGATGGAAGTATTGTTTCCCTTAGCCTTCCACAACCTAGGAGGTTGACACCAAAACAATTGGAATAAAAAAGAGAAAAATGGATTTGTTACAGTTGTGATAGCAAATACAGTAAAGTTCATAAGTGTGTTGAGAAGAAATTATTCTACATATACTGTGAAGAGGAAGAAGAAAAGGAAAAGGAAATGTTAAAAGAAGAGGATATACTCCAAGAACAAACCCTATATAAAGAAGAAATGAATCTGACCATACATTCTAATGGCTAGAATTTCCACTCCTCAAACTATAAAGATAGAAGGAAATATCAAGAAGAAAAAAGTAACAGTGTTGATTGATTCACGAAGTACCCATAATTTTTTTCATTGAAAGATAATAAAGGAATTGAATTGCTTCCTATATCCAGCACCAGAGTGTCAAGTGATGGTTTCAAGTGGAGGAACCATAAATTGCTCTAGAAAGTGCCATAATATCAAGCTATCCATGGGAGAATATGTATTGAATATCCCAATTATTTCTATTCCAATCGGCAGTTTTTATGTTGTACTAAGATTCCAATGGCTAATATTCTTGGGTACAATAGCTTTTAATTTTCAAGATATTTTCATGAAATTTTATTCGAAAGGAAAGGAAGTTGAATTAAGGTGTATTGTAGGGAAACCGAGAAAGATAATCATCTCTAACAGTATAAAAATTCTTCTGAAGAAGGAACAATGAGTTGTAATTTCACAATTATGTTTGCTAGAGGTTCCCACATCGAGATCATCTATTTATCCAGATCTCCAAAAAGGCTTCAACAATCATTCCAACGTATTTGAGACTCCCAAAGGTCTCCCACCTATTCGTGATCATGATCATGCTATTCGTTTGATTCTAGGAAGTTTTCCTCCAAACATCAGGCCGTACAGATATCCCTATGCCTAAAAAGGTGAAATTGAACGTATGGTTACAGAAATTCTAGAGGCTAGTATAATTCAACCTTGTCAAAGTTCCTTCTCTGTTCTAATAGTATTGGTGCACAAGAAGGATGGATCATGTCACACATGTCTAGATTATAGGGAGCTCAACAAGCTCACTATTAAAGATAAATTTCCCATTCCTGTCATTGATGAATTATTGGATGAATTGCATGGATCAATTTACTTCACCAAGTTGGATCTTTGTTTAGGATATCATCAATTTAGAATGAAGACTGAAGACATTATGAAAACAACATTTAGAGGTCATAAGGGTCAT
>APFE030595088.1:0-56862 GCA_000404065.3 Pinus taeda | reverse complement strand
TTCTCTCTTTCTTGAAGTTTGACATGGAGAGCAGAGGTATGAGGCTTGCCAAGGAGGATAGTATGACTGTTGATGGAGCCATACTAACTGCAAATAGTCATGGTGACAAATTTTAATGTAACAAGTGTAAAAGAGGAAAAACCAAAAACAAAATATAGATGTAGAATGTAAAACTTAATTTCCTTTATATCAGTTGTTAGTTTCTCTTTATAGCTCTATGCTGATAGGTGTCTTCCATTTGGAATCCTTACAACATATGCAAAATGTAATTTTACTTTTCCTATTATGAATAGAATTACGTGTCATTTTATTCGGGAAAAAAGAAGAAGTTTGTGTGTGTTTATCTCTCTCTCTCTCTATATATTTGAAGTGAATGAAAGAAAATAAAATCTTATTCTATAAAAAGGTGTTAGGTGTTTCGTATGAAGGTGATGGTTAATTCTATTAGTGGTTAACTTGAAGTTAACAAGTGATATTTAGGAAAAAAATGTCAATTATGAATAAAATATTTCAATGTGTAAATTAACTATAATAGTTGAACATCAACACACACACATGGGTAATGACATATAATGATGGGCCAAAACATGAAAGGGGGCCATTCAGAACACATGTACATTCCTAGGAGTGTGCACAAGTTCCCATGCATTAAGGCTCAATAAGACTTGAACCACCAAGTAGGATGCTAACTAGGGCACGAGGTCAACATGGCTCAAAAGCATGCACAATTTTCTAGTGCAATACATTTTTATGTATTGACGACCAAATTTTTTTTAAAACTATTTTTGACCATATGGGATGTTTTTAGTTGTTATCAAGCCAGGGATTTCATCCTTGGTCTACATTGAGCACCAAGTCAATGAATTATATCTTCTTTTGATTCCACGTAAGCATTCTAATAGGATTTCCTTTATTTTTCTTTTTTAAAATTTGCTTTAAAATTGAAATAAAACCAAAATGACACCATAAATAGGAGCACCACATTAAATTATAGAAAAATTGGTTACCATGGAGCCTAGTGAGAACCCAAACCCACCATCACTAAACTACAACTTAAAACAACGAAAGGCCATACTATAATAAGTAAACCCGAATGATAATATGTGAATAGGCCCATGGGCACTCACCTAATATCTCCTATGATTGAGGTTTGTGACAACACGTTACTGATCACCACTAGCCACCCAAATTTTGAGTCCTAACTTTTCTATATTGTCAGTCCAATAGATGGAAATGTAAGAAGACAATGCTACACTTGATGGACCAAACTCTATCTGATGCCTTACCTCTTACTGTTATGATGTTGGGCAATGTTTACATTTCTTGTTCCCCTGCTAATGGTTAGTGGGGAGCACATGGGCTTCACTAATATATCAATACCATATCACGTGTGTTCATATTGGGGAATACAAAATGAGCAAAAAATGAAATAATATATTAAGCACATAATATGGGAGTAAAGGGGTTCTATATATCGTATATAAGTATGTGTGTTATAAGGTATTATTTATACAATACATTAGCCACACATAAGAAAAAAACAAGTGGGTTGTAGAAATAGAGGTTCAGGAGTATTGAGATTGGGGGGGAAAACTTAACGAGAGCCATAATGTTCATTTTGATTTAGATGTTTTGGCTCAATAAAAAATCAAATTGGATGGGGAAATAATGGATCAGATAAGAACATCTATTATTCTTCAAATATGGAGGAAATATGAGGGCACTCAGTCATTGGATGGGAGTGGGGGCACAAAAACAACCCATGTATAAGAGATTTTAGATTTAAACAAAGAGGTTTCCCATATGGAAGCAAGTTTGGATTTGGCTCTAGTTCCTTTTGAACCAAATTCAGATGGTTGGAAATAAGTGTAAAAGAGGAAAAACAAAAAAGAAAATATAGATGCAGAATGTAAAACTTAATTTCCTTTATGTCAGTTGTTAGTTTCTCTTTATAGATCTATGCTGATAGGTGTCTTCCATTTGGAATTCTTACAACATATGCAAATTGTAATTTTATTTTTCCTATGATGAATAGAATTATGTGTCATTTTATTCGGGAAAAAAGAAGAAGTTTGTGTGTGTTTATATCTCTCTCTCTATATATATTTGAAGTGAATGAAAGAAAAGAAAATCTTATTCTATAAAAAGGTGTTAGGGGTTTAGTATGAAGGTGATGTTTAATTCTATTAGTGGTTAACTTGAAGTTAACAAGTGATATTTAGGAAAAAAATGTCAATTATGAATAAAATATTTCAATGTGTAAATTAACTATAATAGTTGAATATGAACACACACACACACATGGGTAATGACATATAATGATGGGCCAAAACATGAAATGGGGCCATTCAGAACACGTGTACATTCCTAGGAGTGTGCACAAGTTCCCATGCATCAAGGCTCGATAAGACTTGAACTGCCAAGTAGGATGCTAATTAGGGCACCAGGTCAACATGGCTCAAAAGCATGCACAATTTTCTGGTGCAATACATTTTTATGTATTGACGACCAATTATTTTTTTATAACTATTTTTGACCATATGGGATGTTTTTAGTTATCATCAAGCCAAAGATTTCATCCTTGGTCTACATTGAGCAGCAAGTCAATGAATTATATCTTCTTCTGATTCCATGTAAGCATTCTAATAGGATTTCCTTTATTTTTCTTTTTGAAAATTTGTTTTAAAATTGAAATAAAACCAAAATGATACTATAAATATGAGCACCACATTAAATTCTCCTTTATATGTCATTTTCATCCTTTTAATTAAATTTTTAACATTACCATGAAATGACTCAAGATGTTTGAGAGTGGTTTTGACCTCATTTGATTTCATATGGAGAAATTAGAATTTTAGATGTCACTCAAAATGCAACAAACTTATTAGTTTTTCAAGGTTTTAGGATTGCGGGGATTGCAATGTTTCCATTGGATTTTATTATGTACTAGGGTAAGGAACTCATATTTAACCAAAAGAACCAAGCCCTCTATTTACCTTGATGTTAGTGACATTGGTTGTCAAACTCATCTATCACGACCATACTAAAATGTACCTGCCACTCAAACAAAACCTTGACTTGACATCTTACATTTTTTCTATCTTATGTTAATTCTTAGAGGGTGATATTAATGACAAAGATCCCAAGATAAACAATGCTTTTGATGATATGTAGGTATTTGTTGTAGCACATTTTTTTTGGATGCTAGAGGCCATCACGAGCCTACTTGTTGATGTATTTTCAGTTCAGATTTGGATTGCTCTTGATGTTGTTTTGGTTATGTGCACCCTTTCATGCTATATAAATGAGAAATTGTAAATTGTGCACCTATGGTTGATGAATATTATAACTATAAGATGAATGTTGTATGTTTTATTACATGATTTTTTTTTTTGTTTTCCTTTTTAAGTCTCAAAAATTCATCATTATACATGATTTTGTTGACATATATGCATCAAAATATATAAAAATATATATTATATAAAATCCACTCCCAAAATCACTCGTAACTTGGGATCTTTTGAAGATGTCACTCCTCACTCTTGCTTCCACTCCCACTTCTCGCTTTTACTCTCTCTCCTAAGAAACCTTTCTCCAAAACAAACATGCATCACATTACTTATACCTCTATGATTTATGTCTAATGTGTGTGTTAATATTTTTTACCCATTGCTTAGCTAGTGATCCTCCAAATGATGGGGCAATAGAGAAGATAAACATATATGGAACCTTCACCCTTTCCTTACATTAGTAATGAGAAGTTTGAATGAAAGTGAAGGAGACAATGATATTGACTAATGCTTGGTAGAGGGCACATGCATGCCATAGGAGATGGTGAAATAAACTATTTTTTGGAAGAGGGTGCATGCATGCTAAGGGAACACATGTCACACCTTCAATTAGTTCAAGTTTAGATGTTGTTTCAAATTTAGCAATTTCAATTTTCGATGGATCTTTTCTATTATTAGATATTTTCTTTTGTTATTTTTAAAATGCATGATCTATTCTTCCTAAGAGGGTGTAGATCCTTAGTCAATTGAAATACTTATGCATGAGAAATTCCCATCTTAGGTAGAGGAATCGTATCTCAAGGAAGGGATGTATGCTTGCATGTTTGTTGATAATGTTGGACCAGCCAACATGTTAGGGGATCTCCTTGGTAAGAAGTCCTAACTATACCTCATACTTTGGTGTAGGAGTCCTAGTAGTGGATCGTATGGTATCGCCTTGACCACAGTTGCGTGCAGAGGTAAGTAAGATGTCCTTGTTGGTAGCAAGGGTGTGACATGCACAGTAAGCCAAGGAAGGTGCATGAATGGTTCTAACACATAGAAAGTGGGGTGAGTGCACCCCTTGGAAACCTGTGTAAACACACATCTTGGAAGGGAACACACGAGCAAAGATGCATCATGAAATGGAAGGTAGGAAAACCAAGAATCCAGAGTGATAGTTAAAACAACATCACATCTCAGTAAAATTCATACATACATATACATAAAGAGTCTATACATATATGCATAAGAAAACATATACATATATCATGAGAGCAACCAAGTTAACTGAAATACAATAATATCATATGCATGAAACGTTCTGGCTCTATTATATTAAGAAGTGAAAGTTCCAATCATACACTACAACCATGACCAACCACTAGTCCCAATAACGGAATGTTACAATCACTGCCACCTACTCCTCCAAAGAGATGTACTAGATTTGCATCATAGAGAAGTCAAGGCTCATCACAATACTCTTCAATCTTTCTATAAGATACTCCTATCAGAAGCTTGGTTGCCAAAAATCCCTTACAATGAGTTATGAGGTTCTATAAATAGAAAAGGGTGGGGTGACCCTTGACATTCCCCTTTGTGACTCTCCACCTACCCTCATGACTCTTCAACTACTACATGACTGTTACATTCAACTATCAACACTTGGACTTTCAGTTTACAATATGTTACATAAAATCTATACATGTACCCATGTGGACAAAATATGCTTGAGCAAGCCATGCAAAACATCACTAAGTCTTGGACAGTTGTGGGAATACCAACTCTTCGAAATCCTTGCTATGATCGAGGTGGTGAGCTGGTTCCAATCGTGGTCATCCGTGATGGTGTCCGCACACTCAAGGGTGACATCCTGCTGAAAGAGAACTCTTGCCTCCATTACATTCGGGTACACTGACATGTCTCCTCTATCCAACTCTTCTGATAACATGCACATCATCGTCTTGAGTGCAGCTGTACCAGCAACATACTAATGAATTGTGTTTGTGCTAATCTCCAAGTGTGCGCTAGTGACTATGTGCATAAACTTGTCGACATACATGTTTAGCACCAGTTGGACTTGGTTGTTGTCTTCACCTCAGTGAGTGTGCCAATGGGTGGGATCGCATGCATGCAAATAATGAAATTCGTGCTCCTGAAAGCCCTTGCATGCAATTGACGAAACTTCTCACCTTGTCTGCTTCGTGCCATCTACTGGAATGGGCCTATAACCTGTATGGGCATAGTTTCATCTGTCTATGCATGTTGTACCTATTGTTGTACCTATTCCTACTACAACTCCTTCTCTCATCTATGTAGCTCCTATTCTTCCTTGAGTTGTCGCTTCAACACTTGCAACTTCTTCTCTATTTCTCTATCTGCCTTTGCGCCATCCTCTTGTCGCATTGTCACCTTATAGCCTCAATCTCCAAATCTGCTTTCATCACAAGTGGATTTACTTGAACTTGTAACTTTTCTTCACCTCTGCATTGTCAACAACCTTCCCCTTGTATTTTTCGCATGGTGGTGTGCTACCTTCTGCTGCTGCTGATTGACTTCATCCCCAGTTGTGCTCTTAATGGTTTCTTTGACTCTGCTCTCCTGGATGCCATTGTACTTGTGCTACTGAGAGATAGACAAACACTTGTGATACATGGAGGCATATCAAGACTCATGGCAAAAAATCTATCAGTTGGAAAGAAAAACAAACTGAAGGACTGACATGCAACATACCTGTGTGACTCTTTGTGAAGATTGTGCAATTTTCAGTGGGATGCTGAGAGATTGGCTGCCAAAACTGCACAAGGAATAATTCAGGCTTCCGGGAGGCTGACTGACTGTTGGAACAACGTAATGCACAATCCAACTTGGCCTATTTAGGATTGAAAATGTGAAATATGCAATTTTAGTCAGTAGTGACATGCAAACCAGGAAACTATATTGCATAGTTTCTAGGGCTAGCAAGGCACTGCCTCCCAAAATTGCGCAATGCAAGCCTGGAGGTCAGTGTTGGGCTAGACTTGTGCAATTTCTGGAGGCAAGGTAGAGCCTTCACTTCCAAGAATCTGCAATGCTAGCTGGGCAAGGCAAGGCCTGAGCTAAAGTAGCCTAGGCCCGCCGACAGGCGACTGAAAAAATGAGAAGTTTGAATGGATGGTGAAACTGAGTGTAAACAAGAGTGAATGATCATGCATGCAAAAAGTAAGTGTATCATTCAAAAAATCGGAAAACATGCATGTGTGTGAAGCAGGTCACCATAACGGCGACCGATGATGTAAAAATAGTGTCATGCATGTGACAATAGTGAGATGCAAACGAAAATTGAAACGATGCTTCTAAAAGATAACATACATTAAAATGACAGCAAGAGCTCATTGAAATCAAGTAGACATCACTTACACAAAGTGAAACACAATAAGCGATAGAAACACAGTGCAAGACATGAGAAGTAAACATACCCTGAAACAACTAAGCTGAAAGTGTCGAAGAGCTTGAGATGCAATGTGGGATGCTAGAGTTGCAAGATCGATGTGAGAAATGAGCTTTTGCAACGTCCGATTCATAAGTTTTGATAAGATCAAGGTTATGACGTGCATGCCACAAATCTAAGAAAAAGCAACACTTGGTGAGAGGTTTCTAAAATATCTTTGCATGTATCCTCCAATTTCTAAAAATAGATCCCTCAAATTAGGGATGCCTTTTGCATGCTGCCCTTTTCTATTTTTGGGAAAAACAACTGATGCATGAAAATAAGTTTTACTCGATCTCAGAGGGAACCAATAAACCATGAAGGTACATGCATTAGTTTGTGAGCCTGGGATGAAAATTTGTGCAATTTCTGGGTTAAGCAGGTCACCACCTCAAGGAATTGTGTAATTTCTGGGCTGATGCCCAGTGTTGGGTCAGATTGTGCAATTTTCTAAAGAAGGACTGCTTAAGTGTTCTGTGCAAGTGTGGAGCCTAGTAGGCAACCCAGTTGATTTGCACAATTTTGGGAGGGAAGGTTGGTTCCCCTCTAGAATTGCGTAATTTTCTGGGGGAGTGCCTCAGCCAACAAATAGCCTAAGTCTGGAATGCTGACCTGCAGGAGGGAGACAAACAAGCTGACATGCACAAGCCGATAGGCCACCGAAACTCAGTTGAAGCTTATGTACTTGATAGTGCAAGACTGCCACTAAGGATGGTTGGTAGGGAGGCTCCAAGACAAAGTTAAGGAAAAATTTTAGAGGGTCGTTGTAGCCGCTACAACAGTGCTCTAGTTCATCTTTTGATGGAGACACACTTACTTGGCAATCTTACCATGCAACTATGGTGGACTAGGTGACTAGGTTAGGGCTATGATTTGAAAAAGTCCAACTAGATAGGATTTTTCATGTGTCTATATTTATTGTACTTTCTAGCCTTTTCCTATTCTATAAGTGAGATGAAAGGTGTGACATTGTCTTGGTTATCGAGGTTTTCTTTTGAATTTTTGTAGTTTATCTTTTCCAGTATTCAATAGAAGATGGATGCAATTGAGATTTCAAATCTACATATTTTCCATTCAAATTTTCCATTTTATGTATTTATAAATCAACCAACTTATATCTGGCTCTTTTTTATTGAAACTTTCAAGTTTTTAGCTACCTAGTACATAGGTTATTCTTTCTTGGTGCAAAATTTGCTTACCATTGTTAATGAAAATAAAGGGATATAAATATAAAAGGGTATAAAACACCTTAATGAAAAAATGGATACCTACAATATCTAGTGAAAGTAGGGCATTTTTAAATTGGGAAAGTGTATTAGGTTTGTATTGGTAGGGGGTTAAATAAAGTGATTTTTAGAGGTATTTTCCAATATGTAGTTAAATTAAGGGTATCTTTTAGTATGCCATGAATGCACATGCTATGTTAGAGGTTTATTGAGTGAAGACCCCATGGTGGGGAGTGGCTAATGCCCCTACTACATGAAATCATGAGAAATGCCAACATAGTTTAACATCATGATGCCTTATAAAACTAGTACTTGGCATAGATCTCAAAGCATGCCAAGCTAGCATGTCATGTCCATGTGCACCAATCACATAATGCCACATGTCTTCTATTGACATGTACCTATCACATGTACTTCCATGTCACCACCACATCACTTTTTGCCACAAGTCCTACCATTTCACTACCACGTGTCACTTATAAAAGGGCCACTTGACTATCCAAAAAGGACAAATCCACTTACCACATGTCACATCCACAAAGTGACATGTATCATCTCATACATGTATACCTTCCAACTGTGTCCATGCCATCGTCATCTTCCATGTGAAGATTCCACTTGTACTTCCACATTGTGCCACTTATTTCTCACTGCCCATGATTTCTCATCATTCCTTGGGAGTTAGCCTAAGTGTGATATACCGTTAGAAAGCACTTAGAGAGGAATATCCAACCAATTAATTTTCTTGTAATTTCGATAAAGTCACATATAGATAAAATCCCTTCAAAGATAGGCTACTCAACAATAACCAATACATCATAAGATTAACACATTTTTAAGAGAAATAACCAAGACATCAATAACATATCAAGCCTCATGCAAGAAATCCTAAACAAAATACTGCTAAACTTGACATTACTTGACATCAAGGACTTAGACTTGACATCAATGATAACAACTACCCAACACACTTAATACAGATTAATGGGAATGAAATATTATCAGTTGTAAATCTTGTAAGAGTTATCAAATTCCAAAATTATCAAAGTATTATGATGTACAAATTTGTATGTAAGTCAATATACATCGGTATGGTGATGTGCATCACGGTCGAAGAAATGTAATATGTAAATGATGTACATAAAAAAAAGTAATAATAAAATAAATCAAATAGGATGATAAGGATATAGACATGGGGGGTAATTTACACGAAAGGGGGCTAAAAGGGAATCCAAGGTGGATATTACACATTTGTATTAATATCAAACCACCTTTACATATTATTTTTGTGTAGACCTTTCCCCCCTCTCTATATCCAAAATACTTAAACGCATGTGGGAGGTTTAGTTGGAAAAGGCATGTCACATAGTTATTGAGGGAATGTGGTTGAGTAAATCAAATTTGGGAAATGTGAGAGTTAAAATTTCATGGGATAAAGGGAAATTTGAATAGGGAGAGAGGGCAGTTTTTACTACTAAAGGAAAGGAGAGAAAATGATTTTTAGTGTTAGAGAATTGTAGACATCCATAGGAAGTGTTGAAGACATCTTGTCAAAGTTGGAAAGTACATGAAAAAGTAGGTTATAAAGCCTACAAGTTGATTTTGTTAAGAAATTGACTACATAACATAAATTAACTATGGAGACATACTAAGAGGAACAAAACACATAATAACCAACAACAATCATAAACACATAAACACACAAGTTTATCTGGGAAAACCCCAAATCTGGGGAAAAACCCAACCCAATGTGATCTCATTAGCATTGGCCAAAACTTTGGCCAATCCGACCAAGTGAGCCTTCACTGCACACCTCCAGGCCTACATTACAATGAAGTCCTTCCAACCTTTTATAGGCTCCATTACATATCATACCATGGGAAGAAAACCATGGGTGCAAAATACCATGTGCCCCAAAACCATCATTGTTTATCCGTCAACTTTGACTCTATGTTGAGTCAAGTTTACCTAACAATTACCCCCTTAAAATTGACTTGGGTTTCCTTGACTAAATCCATCCAAACCCGCTAAGTGAGACAATCCCTCTCACTCTAGCTCTTACCCCCCTTAGAGTTTTTACCCAGGTTTTTGTTAACCCGAGATCCCCCTATCACCTACGTCTAACCTAGACTTTATTAGTGATTACCAAGGGGTACGCATGCCATTCCAGGTCTTACAATAGTATGCCCATTTACATGTAATAAAAATTGACTCCTTAATATTTTGTTTTCCCTTGTTGCTGCCTTTGTACATATGACATCAATGTCCATATAAAAAGGACCCATCTACCAGATTACATGGGTCAATGGTCGTTATAGCTGCCAGTTATCTAGGCATTATTTTTAGGTACATGGTTCATCAATTAATTAATCCACGTGCACATATCCTCTCATCTCTCATGTACCAGATTCAACCATCTCCGTTGAGGGCCTTGGCATATGCTGCCTAAGATATGACTGTTAAACAATGTAAGACCATGACATCATCATCATTGCCATTGACGTTGATTTCCATCATTTTATCAACTTTCTTTCTATAACTATCCTCTCATTCATCATGGATCTCTCATGATCCATTTTCCATGCTACTCACCGCTTACATTCATTCCATTTATCTTGATCCCCGATTCACCATCTCCATGTAATGAAGGAGCAAATGTTCCCTTTGCAACTTCATGTCATTGTTCACCTTAGCAATGAATGCCTCCACTCATCTATTCAACTTGTCTTGGCTCAAAGAAGTGATCTGAAAATTACTTGCGAGTGATCTAAGTTAATTAATTAATGAAGGCATTACAGACTCATATGCTGGTGTGTGTCTATGTTATCTTAGGCAACGGATCAATAAGATTGCAAAATACACAGACACTAGGAAATAGTAAGAGAAAACCCAACAAGAAAATGCAAAACACAACCATTTAATAAGGAGTTCACACGTCCTCATTAAATCTGTGCTGGAAGCTATCCCCGTCTTTTGGATGGCACTAGCTTGGATCCCCAGGAATATTCTCGCTCGTCTTCAACAAATCTACAACAGATATCTCTGGGCGGGGAGTCAGGATAAATGCATTTTTGCTTGAATTGGTTGGCACAAGATTGCCATCCCAAAAATGTGGGGAGGATGGGGCCTAAAGGACTTACCTACATTTGCAAAAGCTCTGGCCGTAAAAATGGGATGGTCATTGCTAACCAGCCAAAACCTATGGGCCAGATTATCATACCATAAATATATTTGGCCTCAGAATATTCTGGACTGGGTAAGGCAACCAAACTGGAACAGATCAGGAACATCATTAGTTTGGAAAGCCTTACTATTCTCTCTACCTCTAATAAGGGACTACCTTGTCTAGAGAATAAATGACGGATCTTTGGCAAGGATTGGATTGGATCCATGGATCGGTAGCGGAGGAAGACATACCTTACCACATGATCTAATACAGTTCCTACATGCCTAGGATATCAAAATGATTGCACAAGCCGCGGATCATGCGAATTCGGGGACCTTCCACCAGGCCTAGATACTGGCACAACAACTGAATCTGCCACTCTGATGGCATCAGGATTGGAAGGACTACTGTGCCGCTCTGTCTGAATCGCACATCATAATAAGGGATGGCACTGATGAATTAGTATGGAGTCAGGCCGATAATGGTATATACTCCCCTAAAGTCAGTTATATAGCTCTCAGCGAACACAAAAAGCCTGATCATATTCCATCCTGGAGTCACGACATCTGGAAGTTGACTGCCCCGCCCCGAGCCAAACTATTTTTTTGGTGTGTTTTGAGGGACAGGATTCCGACGGGGGATCATCTAATGCGTAGATCAATTCACGGGCCATCATGGTGTGTGATGTGCAAAGCGGAATCTGAATCCACCGAGCATCTATTTCTCAGATGTAGCACCTCTCGAGAGCTCTGGCGATCCCTCTCACATCTCCTCACTTTCTCTGGTATCTGGGAGGGCGCAAACTTGACTGAAGCATGGGAAAACTAGGTCCAAAAACATAAGGGAGAGAAGATAACTATGCTACCAATCCTCGTCACTTGGTAGACTTGGAAGACTCAGAACCGCAACATCTTCGAAGACAAACCTATTGTTTGGCCACTGTTGGAAGCTTCAATCTCCGTGGCCTTCAAGGAGCTTCCAGACCCACAGCCCCCAAAGGCTCGCCAGCCACAGCCTCCACCATGCATTGACAGGAATACCCCTTGGGCATATTTTGATGGGGCAGCAAACCAACAAAGCTATGGGGGGGGTTTCAAACTGTACATAAATGAACATCACCACTACTCTGTAAAAACTGGCCTGGGACCCGGAAGAAATAATTTTGCTGAACTCATTACGCGTTGACATCTTCTCCATTTCTCCCTTCATCATCATTGCACCAGCATCAACATATATGGGGATTCAAAAATTGTTATTAATTGGTTCAATGGCACAGCTGAATGTCACATACACACACTCAGCGTCATACTAAATGAAGTTTTTGAGTTCAAGGCAGCTTTTAATAACATCACTGTTGTTCACATATACAGGGAACATAATGGACTCGCTGACAAATTATCCAAGGAGGCCACGCTGATGGACAGAGGTATATGGGAGGTCACTGAGGTGAAAGAACAAAATGAATTCAGATACTTTCACTGGCCCTACATAGACCAAGGATATCAGCTCGCTCATGGCCCTTAACATGATACACATCTTTTTTGCTTTTTGATCGACAGAATATGTTTTTATACATGATGAATTGAAAATGTAAATATCCATGATACTGAGGTAGCTGATAACAGCTCTATGACAAGCTGTAAACAGTACAAAATTTTGATGAAAGCACAGTGCTATGAACAATATTTATGTAAATATGGAACACTGTCATACACAGTGGGAACCGCATATGCGTAAAGCATCTACAATATGTAATTTTTCTAATTATAATGAAAAGTTATGGATTTTTCCAGTGGAAAAAAAAAATAGGGAGTTCACACAATCCTCCTGGGTTATGTCTCTGGTCCAGCTTTTAGTGGTGGCCTTCTTTATTATGTCTTTAAGTAGATTTTTTTTTTTACAATGAGGAGTTCAATTTGAGTCTCCTAAAATAGATGATGCTTAGTAGGATGGTTCTTAGATTCCCCAAGCCACTAGAGTGCACAGGTTCCCCCTTACTAAGTCTCGACCTCAACTAGTCTTAATGGGATGAGTCCAGCTTGGTACTTAGTTCTTGACAGATATCCTCTCAGGGGTTGCTTGAACCTCTCAAGCCTAGCCCTGCCTACTCGATGTTGCCTTAGCTTTGCAGGTAAGCTCGGTTCTTCGTTCTCTGCTACTTGCTTCGCTCTCTATTCTGTCTCTTTGTCTCCTCCTTCTCCTGTTTTTTGTTCTCTATCTGTTCATGGCTTAAAGCCAATCCATCCCTTGACTGCTCGCTTCCTCTTTTATCTCTTCAGATCACCTGTTGCTATCCTCTTGGAATTCCCTACCTCTACGTCATCACTACTATGTAACGTTTCACTGGGAGGTGGCCACTTGTCCTCTCATGAACTAAGCACCAACTCTTCCTCGACAGTTTGTTATTTCAGCTGCTTTGTGAAATGATTCATCCACCAGCTCAGTGGTCAAATCAAACTTCAAACCTTTATGTCCTATAGCTTATTTCTCCCTCCAAATCCAGTCTCCCATCAGGTGTAATCTCCGCCATTAGATTCGGAACCCCCAAATCCTACGGTTATTTCTCTTATCGTGTAGTTGACTTGCTCAAACATTAGCTCGTGATGAGAGTGGTTTTCTCTCTCATCCCATGGACATGCGTCATCCAATGTATGGAATCGATCGTTCTCCTGACAAACCCGCTTAATGCCAGAAACACCTCTGATATACCACCAGTTTTGGAGCATGGGAACCTCCTGTAATTTTAGTGCTTTTCCCACGATTTTCTAGTTTCCTTGTGACTGAGTGCTCGAGGATTTTCCATATCGAGGGGTTTTTCCCAGCGATGTGTGATTATGTTTTTTGATCTAGATTTCCTCATTGCTAGTTTTCTCCACTGTGTGGTCTTCATGGGCCAATGGTCAGTACATTTTGACTAGGTCCTCGTTGTTCCATGCTGGCTACAAACTGGCACTATCTAGAGGTCCTTCCTGATAGCTCTTTGTTCATAAGTTTTTGAAGTCTATCATGATTTGAAACAGTCACATAACTTTGATAATTTTCAAGGATCCAATTTGGATCATGGCCTTCCCACTAAAAAAGATTTTGGACCACCAAAAGTTGGTTTTCAAGCATCAACGAAGTGAGGATACAACTGCCTCACTTGTCCAATCTCTATCCATTTTGCACTGCTCGGCTTTGAACCCTTGAGGCCAACTCTGAGGTACTCAACATCTCCCCTGTGCGTTGTTCTCACCTTCCTGTCCAGAACTATGCCTTCCTACAATTCATTAAGATATTCAGGTAACAGGTGATTAATAGAAGGAAATTGACTCTGTTATTTAGGATCCTCAATTAATGAAGGTTCAAAGAGTCTCAAGTTGTCTCCATTTACAACTGAGTAGATGTGCATGTAAGCTGGTAGATCAAGGTGAAAAGCATTCTCACAAATTTTCTCAAGTATCTTGAAAGGTCCATACCTGATAGGTTTTAGCTTTTTACCTTCACTTTGCATTTTGTCCTTGCTGATATACAACCATACTTGATCACCAACATGGAAACTATGCTCCATATAATGCTTGTCATGCCTTGCCTTGTATTTGGCCTAGCTTTTTTCCACCTATTCCTATACTGCCTGGTGAATCTCCTGGATTTGTTCAATGAATTGGTTTCCTTGTCCACATCGTTGTGTCCCTCAACTGTTGTGTCCTTACCAAAGATAAAATCCAAAGGAGACCTTGGTGTGAAACCAAAACAAGTCTCAAAAGGAGATCTCTATGTAGAATAATGTTTGGCTCGGTTGTAAGCATGCTGCACATAACACAAATGTTCATCCCAATGCTTAGGATGCTTGCTGCAATATCCCCTGAGCAACTGGATCATTGTCCTGTTGACTAATTCTCTCTGGCCACCGGTTTGTGGATGGAAAGTTGTGATTTTCTTCAGTTTGGTGTCCATCATTTCCCACAGACTTGACCAAAACTTTCCCACAAATCAGATGTCTCAATCAAATACAATGGAAGTGGGTAATCCAAAATGAACCCATACATATTGAAAGAACAGTTTTGCAGTTTGTTCAGCTATAATCTATTTATTTCAAGGTATCAAAATACACATTTTTCTGAACCTATCCACAACAACATACAGATAATCATGACCTTTCCTAGATTTAGGCAGTCCTCCAACAAAATCCATGGAAACACTTTCCCAAGGATGAGAAGAAGCTGGTAATGGAGTCTACATGCCTAGTTTTCTATTGATGGGCTTGCTCTTAGCACATAGTACACCCTCTTACATATCTAGAAACTGTCTCATTCATTCTTGGCCAATAACAAAATCTTTGTAGCTGTGCAACTATTTTACTTACCCCAAAGTTACCTGATATTAGAGAAGTGTGTGCTTCTCGAATTATCTTTACTCTTTCTATTTGTGGAATGCATAACTTCCCACAATGATATAGGAATCGGTCCTTTACATGATAATCCAGTTCTTCTACTCATTTGCCTTGAATTAAAGTTGCATATACATCTTTAAAGTCTATATCTTGAGCATATTGTTCAATGTAGCTCTCATGTAACATAGAATTATGCTTAAGTATAGAAGATGCATTTATAATGGGTCTAGATAACATATCTGCAACTTTATTATGTATTCCCTTTTTATATCTAATGACTAAATGAAACTGTTGTACAAAACCCATCCATCTATATTGTCTTCATTGACGCAACTTAGTTTGGGAGTGTAGATATTGAAGTGGTTGATGATCAGTATGTATTACTGTCTCTTTGCCCATTAAGTAATGTTTCCACTTTTTCACACTTTGTACTAATGCATACAATTCTTTGTCATAGGTAGGATAGTTAACTATTGCATAATTAAATGTCTCAGAATGATAACATATGGGTTTTCTGTGCTATGTCAACACTTCTCCCATGGCATAGTCACTGGAATTCATTTGGATCTCAAACTGTCTTTGAATATCAAGTAGTGCTAGTACTAGTGCTATACTAATATTTTCTCTAAAGGTGTCGAAGGATTTTTTTTCTATTTTCCTCCCCACTGAAATACCTTGTTCAATCCTATTAAAGCATGTAAGGGAGCTGCAATTAAGGAAAAGTTAGAAATGAACTTTATCCAATATTGTGTTGGTCCTAAGAAGCTCCTAACTTCTGTAACATATTTGGGTTTAGGCTAGTTTAGAATGGTTGCCGCTTTAGAGGGATATATGTTCAATTCACCACCCCCTACTATATGTCCCAAATAATTCAAAGAAGATTTTCCAAATTCACATTTTGAGAGTTTAACATAAAGTTTTTCTCTTTTCAAAACATTTAATGTCTGCTTAACATGCTTTAAATGTTCTCCCCATGTTTTGCTAAATATCATAATGTCATATAGATACACAATAAAAAGATCATTAAGAAAAGGTCTGAGTACATCATTCATTAATCTCATGAAAGTAGCAAGAGCATTAGTTAAGCCAAAAGGCATAACCAGCAACTCACACAACCCCTACATTGTCTTGAAAACAATCTTCCATGCATCCTGTTCTGCAATTTTGGCCTGATGATATCCACTATGCAAGTCTAACTTGGAAAAGTAAACAACTTCTTTCAATTTATCTAACAGATCATCTATGCGAGGAAGGGGATAATGATTTTTTATTGTTATCTTATTCAGTGCTCGGTAATCATTGCACATTCTCCATGAGCCATCTTTCTTTCTCACCAAAACGATTAGTGACCCACATGGTGATGTTCTAGGTGGGATGAATCCCTTCTTGAGCAACTCCTGCACCTGCTTCTTGATTTATGTGTTCTCTAAAGCGGACAACCTTGTATACCTATGGCTGCAATGGTTGTTTCATCTCCTAAGTCTGACCCCAAATATTTCTAAATAGCTGTAGCAGTCTTCCTCTTCTTGTCCTCGAACTTCTTAGGTCTCAGCTCCAGATGTAGAATCCAACAATGCCCATCCTTCTTACAGTGAGTGCATTGAAGACTTGCTTTTCTATGCAGTGTTGGCCTTCATTGCTTTCCATTTCTTCTTTCTTTTCTCCTTATTCTTGCTTGTAGTGGGTTGGGATGATCCCCAACTTCTAGACTTCCATTCTTTCCTCTAGCTTCTAGATGTGTAGCTTGAACAGATACCTCATCTATACCAATGGGATTAAACATGAGGATAGTGTGCCTCATGTAGCTGTCTAGACCACCAATGTACCTCAACAGAGTCTTAGGTGAGTCTAATGAGATTCCTAGAATCAATGCTCTCTTTCTAAATTCTTGGGTGTATCCTTGTACACTTTGTCCTTTCAATTGTCGAAGAGTTTGCCAACTCATCTTGGCTTGCTGCATGTAGGCCAATGGATAGAACTTCTTTTTGATTGCAGAAACAAATTCACTCCAAACAAAAATAGTCTTACCATGTCTCTTCATGTAAGCTTGGGTCCTGCATTCCCACCAAACCAAGGAAGTTCCTCTAAGATGTAGGCTTGCCAGCTGAATTTTGCTCTTGTCTGAATCAATACTCTACACTATGCAATAAACATCAATTTTTCTAATCCAACTGTCCAACTTTTCGGCATTCAACTCTCCATCATATATTGGTAAATCAAATTTAACATCTAGTTTAATCAAAGATGTCTTCTTTTTATGTTCAGGGATATTAGGAGGTGTGAGAAAGCTTTCTTCTTTCCCTTTGCCTTTGGAGTGGTCATGGAGGAGAGACTCATCTTCTCCTTTTTCTTGTTTGCAGCCTGATGAATCTTCATCCTTGTGTTTTCCAAAATCCTTATACATTTCTTCTACCATGGACCTTATGGCTAGGAAACTATCTATGAATTGAGGGTTTGGCCCCACATAACATTTCTCTAACATTGTTTTCTGAGGATAGACTCTTCCAATTTTAGGATTAGTTTCGAACAACTCTCCTTTTCCCAATTTGAGCTTTGATCTAGTTAGCATTCAACAGATAAATCCAACACAAGCTTGTCTAACCTTAATAGCCTAGGGCTCTGATACCACTTGATCTTAAAATCACTTGCGAGTGATCTCAATTAATTAATTAATGAAGGTATTACAGAGTCATGTGTTGGTGTGTGTCTATGTTATCTTAGGCAACAGATCGATAAGATTGCAAAATACATAGACACTGGGAAACAGTAAGAGAAAAAATAGCAAGCAAATGCAAAACACAACAATTTAATAAGGAGTTCAGCCAATCCTCCTAGGCTACATCTCTAGTCCAGCTTTTAGTGGTGGCCTTCTTTATTGTGTCTTTAAGCAGAGTTTTTCCTTTTACAATGAGGAGCTCAATTTGAGTCTCTTGAAATAGATGATGCTTAGTAGGGTGGTACTTGGATTCCATAAGCCATTAGAATGCACAAACTCCCCCTTACTAAGTCTCGACCTCAATTGGTCTTAATGGGATGAGTCCATCTTGGTACTCAGTTGCTGACAGATATCCTCTTATGGATTTGCTGAACCTCTCACACCTTGCTCTGTCTGCTAGATGCTGCCTTAGCTCTGTAGGTCAATCGGTTGTTTGTTCTCTGCTACTTGCTTCGCTCTCTATTTTGTCTCTCTGTCTCCTCCTTCTCCCTTTTTTTATTCTCTGTTTGTTCATGGCTTAAAGCCAATCTGTCCCTTTACTGCTCGCTTCCTCCTCCATCTCTTCAGATCGCCTGTTGTTGTCCTCTTGGAATTCCCTACCTCTGCGTCATCGCTTCTTTGTAGCATTTCACTGGGAGGTGGCCACTTGTCCTCTCACGAACTGAGAACCAACTCTTCCTCGATGGTTTTTTATTTTGGTTACTTTTTGAAATGATTCATCCACAAGCTTAGCAGTCAAATTGGACTTCAAACTTTTATGTGTCGTAGCTTATTTCTCCCTCCAAATTTGGTCTCCCATCGGGTGTAATCTCCACCGTTAGATCCGGGACCCCTAGATCCTACGGTTATCACTCTCACCACACGGTTGACTTACTCGAACGTTAGCCCACGATGAGAGTGGTTCTCTCTCATCCACCAGACACACGTCATCCAACGTATGGAATCGCTCGTTCTCCCGACAAACCCGCTTATCGCCTGAAACGACTCCAATATACCGCCGGTTTTAGAGCGCGGGACCCACCTGTCGTTCCACACTTTTCCCACAATTTTCTAGTTTCCTTGTGACCGAGCACTTGGGGCTTTTCAATTTCAAGAGGTTTTGCCTAGCGATGTGTGATTAGTGCTAATCGTGCATCAGAAACAACCTCTATTTTCTGATATGGATTTCCCAATTGCTAGTTTGCACCACTGCATGGTCTCCATGGGCCAATGGTTAGCGCGCTTTGACCGAGGTCCTCATTGTTCCATGTTGGCTACAAACTGCCACTACCTAGAGGTCCTTCCTGATAGCTCTTTTTTCACAAGTTTTTGAAATTTGTCATGATTCGAAACAGTCATATAACTCTAATAATTTTCAAGGATTCGATTTGGATCATGGAATTCCCACTGAAAAACCTTTTGGACCACCAAACGTAGGTTCTCAAGCATTGACTAAGTGAGGATACAACTGACTCACTTGTCCAATCTCTATCCATTTTTCAATGCTCGACTTTGAACCCTTGAGACAAACTTTGAGGTACTCAACATCTCCCCTACGCATTGTTCTCACCTTCCTGTCTAGAACTGTGTCTTCCTACAATTCATTAAGATATTTAGGTAACAGGTCATTAATAGAAGGAAATTGACTCTATTCTTTAGTATCCTCAATTAATGAAGGTTCAAATAGTCTCAAGTTGTTTGCATTTACGACTGAGTAGATGTGCATGTAAGTTGGTAGATCAAGGTGAAAAGCATTCTCACCAATTTTCTCAAGTATCTTGAAAGGTCCATACCTGATAGGTTTTATTTTTTTACCTTCACCTTGCATTCTTTCCTTACTGATATACAACCGGACTTGATCACCAACTTGGAAACTATGCTCCATCCAATGCTTGTTATGCCTTGCCTTGTATTTGGCCTGGCTCTTTTCCACATGTTCCTGTACTGCCTGGTGAATCTCCTGGATTTGTTCAATGAACCTAGTTGCCATGTCTACATCGTTGTGTCCCTCAACTGTTGTGTCCTTACCAAAGACAAAATCAAAAGGAGACCTTGGTGTGAAACCAAAACAAGTCTCAAAAGGAGATCTCTGTGTAGAAGAATGTTTGGCTCAGTTGTAAGCATGTTGCACATAACACAAATGTTCATCCCAAAGCTTAGGATGCTTGCTGCAATATCCCCTGAGCAACTAGATCACTGTCCTGTTGACTACTTCTTTCTGGCCATTAGTTTGTGGATGTAAAGTTGTGCTTTTCTTCAGTTTGGTGTCCATTAGTTCCCATGGACTTGACCAAAACTTTCCTACAAATCAGGTGTCTCGATCAAATACAATGGAAGTGGGTAATCCAAAATGAACCCATACATTTTGAAACAACAATTTTGTAGTTTGTTCAGCTGTAAACTGGTTATTACAAGGTACCAAAATACGCATCCTGTTGAAGCTATCCACAAAAACATACAGATAATCATGACCTTTCCTAGATTTAGGCAGTCCTCCAACAAAATCCATGGAAACACTTTCCCAAGGATGAGACAGAACTAGTAATGGAGTGTACAAGACTAGTTTTCTATTGCTGGGCTTGCTCTTAGCACACATAGTACACCCTCTTACATATCTAGAAACTATATCATTCATTCTTAGCCAATAACAAAATCTTTGCAGTTGTGCAACTATTTTACTTACCCCATAGTGACCTGATATTAGAGAAGTGTGTGCTTCTTGAATTATCTTTACTCCTTCCATTTGTGGAATGCATAACTTCCCACAATGATATAGGAGTCGGTCCTTTACATGATAATCCAATTCTTCTACTTGTTTTCCTTGACTTAAAGTTGCATATACATCTTTAAAGTCTATATCTTGAGCATATTGTTCAATGTAGCTCTCATGTAACACAAAATTATGCTTAAGTATAGAAGATGCATTTATAATGGGTCTAGATAACACATCTGCAACTTTATTATGTATGCTCTTTTTATATCTGATGACTAAATGAAACTGTTGTACAAAACCCATCCATCTATAATGTCTTGATTGTTGCAACTTAGTTTGGGAATGTATATATTGAAGTGGTTGATGATTAGTATGTATTACTGTCTCTTTTCCCATTAAGTAATGTTTCCACTTTTTCACACTTTGTACTAATGCATACAAATCTTTATCCTATGTAGGATAGTTAACTACTGCAGAATTAAATGTCTCAGAATGATAACATATGGGTTTTCCGTGTTATGTCAACACTGCTCCCATGGCATAGTCACTGGCATCCATTTGGATCTAAAACGGTCTTTGAAGATCAGGCAGTGCTAGTACTGGTGTTGTACTAATCTTTTCTTTAAGGTGTTGAAGGCTTTCTACTGTTTGCCTCCCCACTGAAACACCTTGTTCAATCCTGTTAAAGCATGTAAGGGAGCTACAATTAAGGAAAAGTTAGAAATGGACTTTCTCCAATATTGTGCTGCTCTTAAGAAGCTCCTAACTTCTGTAGTAGATTTGGGTTTAGGCCAGTTTACAATGGTTGCCACTTTAGAGGGATCTATCTTCAATTCACCACCCCCTACTATATGTGCTAAATAATTCAAAGATGTTTTGCCAAATTCACATTTTGAGAGTTTAACATAAAGTTTTTCTCGTTTCAAAACATTTAGTGTCTACTTAACATGTTTTAAATGTTCTCCCCATGTTTTGCTAAATATCAGAATGTCATCCAAATACAAAATAACAAAATTATTAAGAAAGGGTCTGAGTACATCATTCATTAATCTCATGAAAGTAGCAAGAGCATTAGTTAAGCCAAAAGGCATAACCAACCACTCACACAACCCCTACCTTGTCTTGAAAGCAGTTTTCCATGCATCTTGTTCTGCAACTCCGACCTGATGATATCCACTATGCAAGTCTAACTTGGAAAAGTAAACAACTTCTTTCAATTGATCTAACAGATCATCTATGTGAGGAAGGGGACAACGATTTTTTATTGTTATCTTATTCAGTGCTCAGTAATCAATGCACATTCCCCATGAGCCATCTTTCTTTCTCACCAAAATGTTTGGTGACCCACATGGTGATGTGCTAGGTCTGACAAATCCCTTCTCGAGGAACTCCTGCACCTGCTTCTTGATTTTTGTGTTCTCTAAAGTGGGAAACCTTGTATACTTGTGGCCGCAATGGTTGTTTCATCTCCAGACGCTGACCCCAAATATTTATGAATAGTTGCAACAATCTTCTTCTTCTTGCCCTCGAACTTCTTAGATCTCAGCTCCGAATGCAGATTCCAATAGTGCTCATCATCATGCCCATCCTTCTTACAGTGAGTGCATGAAGACTTTCTTTTCTGTGCAGTTTTGGCCTTCCTTGCTTTCCATTGTTGTTTTATTTTCTCCTTATTCTTACTTACAGTGGGTTGGGATGATCCCCCAACTTCTAGACTTCCATTCTTTCCTCTAGCTTCTAGATGTGTAGCTTCAACAGATACCTCATCTATACTAGTGGGATTAAACATGAGGATAGTGTGCCTCATGTAGCTATCTAGACCACCAATGTACTTCAATAGAGTCTCAGGTGAGTCTATTGAGATTCCTAGAATAAATGCTTTGTTTCTAAATTATTGGGTGTAACCTTGTACACTTTGCCCTTTCAACTGTCGAAGATTTTACCAGCTCATCATCGCTTGCTGCATGTAGGCCAATGGATAGAAATTCTTTTTTATTGCAGAAACAAATTCACTCCAGACAGAAATAGTCTTACCATGTCTCTTCATGTCAGCTTGGGTCCTACCTTCCCACCAAACAAAGGCCGTGCCTCTAAGGCGTAGGCTTACCATCTGAATCTTGCTCTTGTCTGAATCAATACTTTGCACTCTACAATAAACATCAATTTGTCTATTCCAATTGTACATCCTTTCTGCATTCAACTCTCCATCATTTATTGGTAAATCAAATTTAACATCTAGTTTAATCAAAGATATTTTATTTTTATGTTCAGGGCTATTAGTAGGTGTGAGAAAGCTTTCTTGTTTCGCTTTGCCTTTGGAGTGGTCATGGAGGAGAGACTCATCTTCTCCTTTGTCTTGTTTGGAGCCTGATGAATCTTCATCCTTGTGTTTTCTAAAATCATTATACATTTCTTCTACCATTGACCTTATGGCTAGGAAACTATCTATGAATTGAGGGTCTGGCCCCACAAAACCTTCTTCTGACATTGTCTTCTGAGGATAGACTCTTCCAATTTCAGGATTAGTTTTGACCAACTCTCCTTTTCCCAATTTGAGCTTTGATCTAGCTAGCATTCAACAGCTACATCCAACACAAGCTTGTCTAACCTTAACAACCTAGGGCTCTGATACCACTGCATCTGAAAATCACTTGTGAGTGATCTTAGTTAATTAATTAATGAAGGTATTACATACTCATGTGCTTGTGTCTGTCTATGTTATCTTAGGCAATAGATTGATAAGATTGAAAAATACACAAACACTGGGAAACAGTAAGAGAAAACACAACAAGCAAATGAAAAACAAAACAATTTAATAAGGAGTTCACCCAATCCTCCTGGGCTATGTCTCTGGTCCAACTTTCAGTGGTGGCCTTCTTTATTGTGTCTTTAAGCAGATTTTTTTTTTTTTACAATGAGGAGCTCAATTTGAGGCTCCTGAAATAGATGATGCTTAGTAGGGTGGTACTTGGATTCCCCAAGCCATTAGAGTGCACAGGCTCCCCCTTACTAAGTCTCGATCTCAACTGGTCCTAATGGGATGAGTCCAGCTTGGTACTCAGTTCCCGACAGATATCCTCTCAGGGATTGCTTGAACCTCTCAAGCCTGGCTCTATTTGCTCGATGCTGCCTTAGCTCTATAGGTCAGCTCGGTTCTTTGTTCTTTGCTACTTGCTTCACTCTCTATTATGTCTCTTTGTCTCCTCCTTCTCTTGTTTTTTATTCTCTATATGTTCATGGCTTAAAGCCAATCCATCCCTTGACTGCTCACTTCCTCTTCTATCTCTTTGGATAGCCTGTTGCTATCTGCGTGGAATTCCCTGCCTCTGCATCATCGCTACCGTGTAGCATTTCACCAAGAGGTGGCCACTTATCCTCTCACGAACTGAGTGCCAGCTCTTCCTCGATGGTTCGTTATTTTGGTTACTTTGTGAAATGATTCATCTGCCAGCTCATCAGTCAAATCGAACTTCAAACCTTTATGCGCCATAGCTTATTTCTCCCTCCAAATACGGTCTCCCATCGGGTGTAATCTCCGCTGTTAGATCTGAGACCCCCAGATCCTATGGATATCGCTCTTATCATGCGGTTGACTTGCTTGAATGTTAGCCCACAATGAGAGCAGTTTTATCTCTCATCCGCTGGAGACACGTCATCCAACATATGGAATTGCTTGTTCTCCTGAGAAACCTGCTTATTGCCCAAAATGCCTCTGATATATCGCCGGTTTTGGAGCGCGGGACCTGCCTGTCATTTCAACGTTTTTCCCACAATTTTCTGGTTTCCTTGTGATTGAGTGCTCGAGGCTTTTCCATTTCAAGGGGTTTTTCCTAGTGATGCAAGATTAGCACTAATAGCGCATCAGAAACAACCTCCATTTTCTGATCTGGATTTCCCAATTGCTAGTTTGCGCCACTACGCAGTCTCCATGGGCCAACGGTTAGTGTGTTTTGACGAAGGACTTCATTGTTCCATGCTGGCTACAAAATACCACTGTCTAGAGGTCCTTCTTGATAGCTCTTTGTTCACAAGTTTTTGAAGTCTGTCATGATTCAAAACAGTCACATAACCCTGATAATTTTCAAGGATCCAATTCGGATCATGGCCTTCCCACTAAAAAAGCTTTTGGACCACCATAAGTTGGTTTTCAAGGATCAACTAAGTGAGGATACAACTGTCTCACTTGTCCAATATATATCCATTTTGCACTGCTTGGCTTTGAACCCTTGAGCCCAACTCTAAGGTACTCAACATCTCCCCTACATGTCATTCTCACCTTCCTGTTCAGAACTGTGTCTTCCTATAATTCATTAAGATATTCAGGTAACAGGTCATTAATAGAAGGCAATTGACTCTGTTCTTCAGGATCCTCAATTAATGAAGGTTCAAATAATCTCAAGCTATCTACATTGACAACTGAGTAGATGTGCATGTAAACTGGTAGATTAAGGCGAAAAGCATTCTCACCAATTTTCTCAAGTATCTTGAAAAGTCCATACCTGATAGGTTTTAGCTTTTTACTTTCACCTTGTATTCTGTCCTTGATGATATGTAGCCAGACTTGATCACCAACTTGGAAACTATGCTCCATCTAATGCTTGTCATGCCTTGCCTTGTATTTGGCCTAGTTCTTTTCCACCTATTCCTGTACTACTTGGTGAATCTCCTGGATTTGTTCAATGAACCTAGTTGCCATGTCCACATCGTTGTGTCCCTCAACTGTTGTGTCCTTACCAAAGACAAAATCCAAAGGAGACCTTGGTGTGAAACCAAAATAGGTCTTAGAATGAGATCTCTGTGTAGAAGAATATTTGGCTCGGTTGTAAGCATGCTGCACATAACACAAATGTTCACCCCAAAGCTTAGGATGCTTGTTGAAATATCCCTTGAGCAACTGGATCACTGTCCTGCTGATTACTTCTATCTAGCCATCAGTTTGTGGATGGAAAGTTGTTCTTTTCTTCAGTTTGGTGTCCATCAGTTCCCACAGACTTGACCAAAAATTTCCCACAAATCGGGTGTCTCGAGGAAATAAAATGGAAGTGGGTAATCCAAAATGAACCCGTACATGTTGAAAGAACAGTTTTGCGGTTTGTTCAGCTGTAATATATTTATTACAAGGTATCTAAATACACATTTTGCTGAACCTATCCACAACAACATACAGATAATCGTGACCTTTCCTAGATTTAGGTAGTCCTCCAACAAAATCCATGGAAACACTTTCTCAAGGATGAGAAGGAATTGGTAATGGAGTGTACAAGCCTAGCTTTCTATTGCTGGGCTTGCTCTTAGCACACATAGTACACCCTTGTACATATTTGGAAACTGTCTCGTTCATTCTTGGCCAATAGCAAGATCTTTGCAGTTGTGCAACTGTTTTACTTACCCCAAAGTGACCTGATATTAGAGAAGTGTGTGCTTCTCGAATTATCTTTACTCTTTCCATTTGTGGAATGCATAACTTCCCACAATGATACATGAGTTAATCCTTTATATGATAATCCAATTCTTCTACTCATTTGCCTTGACTTAAAGTTGCATATACATCTTTAAAGTCTATATCTTGAGCATATTGTTCAATGTAGCTCTCATGTAACACAAAATTATGCTTAGGTATAGAAGATGCATTTATAATGGGTCTAGATAACATATCTGCAACTTTATTATGTATGGCCTTTTTATATCTGATGACTAAATGAAACTGTTGTACAAAACCCATCCATCTATAATGTCTTTATTGCTGCAACTTAGTTTGAGAGTGTAGATATTGAAGTGGTTGATGATCAGTATGTATTACTATCTCTTTGCCCTTTAAGTAATGTTTCCACTTTTTCACACTTTGTACTAATGCATACAATTCTTTATCATATGTAGGATAGTTAACTACTGCAGAACTAAATGTCTCAGAATGATAACATATGGTTTTTCTGTGCTGTGTCAACACTTCTCCCATGGCATAGTCATTGGCATTCGTTTGGATCTCAAACGGTCTTTGAAGATCAGGCAATGCTAGTACTGGTGATGTACTAATGTTTTCTTTAAAGGTGTCAAAGGATTTCTGATGTTTGCCTCCCCACTGAAATCCCTTGTTCAACCTAGTTAAAGCATGTAAGGGAGTTGCAATTAAGGAAAAGTTAGAAATGAACTTTCTCCGATATTGTGCTACTCCTAAGAAGCTCCTAACTTCTGTAGCAGATTTGGGTTTAGGCCAGTTTACAATCACTGCCACTTTAGAAGGATCTATCTTCAATTCACCACCCCCTACTATATGTCCTAAATAATTCAAAGATGTTTTGCCAAATTTACATTTTGAGTGTTTAACATAAAGTTTTTCTCTTTTCAAAACATTTAGTGTTTGCTTAACATGCTTTAAATGTTCTTGGAATGTTTTGCTAAATATCATAATGTTATCCAGATACACAATAACAAAATCATTAAGAAAAGGTCTCAGTACATCATTCATTAATGTCATGAAAGTAGCAAGAGAATTAGTTAAGCCAAAAGGCAAAACCAACCACTCACACAACCCCTACCTTGTCTTGAAAGCAGTCTTCCATGCATCCTGTTCTGCAACTCTTACTTGATGATATCCATTATGGAAGTCTAACTTAGAAAAGTAAATAGCTTCTTTCAATTGATCTAACAGATCATCTATGCGAGGAAGGGGATAACAATTTTTTATTGTTATCTTATTCAGTGCTCGGTAATCAATGCACATTCTCCACGAGCCATCTTTCTTTCTCACCAAAATGATTGGTGACCCACATGGTGATGTGCTAGGTCTGATGAATCCCTTCTCGAGCAAATCCTACACCTGCTTCTTGATTTCTGTGTTCTCTAAAGCGAACAACCTTGTATACCTATGGCTGCAATGGTTGTTTCATCTCCTGAGTCCAACCCCAAATCTTTCTGAATAGTTGCAACAATCTTCTCCTTCTTGCCCTCGAACTTCTTAGGTCTCAGCTCCAGATGTAGAATCCAACAATGCTCATCATCATGCCCATCCTTCTTACAGTGAGTGCATGAAGACTTGATTTTTTGTGTAGTGTTGGCCTTCCTTGCTTTCCATTTCTGTTTTCTTTTCTCCTTATTCTTGCTTGTAGTGGGTTGGTATGATCCCCCAACTTCTAGACTTCCATTCTTTCCTCTGGCTTCAAGATGTGTAGCTTGAAAAGATACCTCATCTATACTAGTGGGTTTAAACATGAGGATAGTGTTCCTCATGTAGCTGTCTAGACCACCAATCTGCTTCAACAGAGTCTCAAGTGAGTCTAATGAGTTTCCTAGAATGAATGCTCTCTTTCCAAATTCTTGGGTGTAACCTTGTACACTTTTCCCTTTCAACTGTTGAAGAGTTTGGCAGCTCATCATGGCTTGTTGCATGTAGGCCAATGGATAAAACTGCTATTTGATTGCAGAAACAAATTCACTCTAGATAGAAATAGTCTTACCATGTCTTTTCATGTCAGCTTGGGTCCTGCCTTCCCACCAAACCAAGGTAGTGCCTCCAAGGCATAGGCTTGCCAGCTGAATCTTTCTCTTGTCTGAATCAATACTCTGCACTCTACAATAAACATCAATTTGTCTAATACAATTTTCCAGCTTTTCTGCATTCAACATCTCCATCATATATTGGTAAATCAAATTTAACATCTAGTTTAATCAAAGATGTCTTCTTTTTATGTTCAGGGCTATTAGGAGGTGTGAGAAATATCTTTTCTTTCCATTTTCCTTTGGAGTGGTCATGGAGGAGAGACTCATCTTCTCCTTTGTCTTGTTTGGAGCCTAATGAATCTTCACCCTTGTGTTTTCTAAAATCCTTATACATTTCTTCTACCATGGACCTTATGGCTAGGAAACTATCTATGAATTGAGGGTCTAGCCCCACAGAACCTTCCTCTGACATTGTCTTCTGAGGATAGAATATTCCAATTTTAGAATTAGTTTCAACCAACTCTCCTTTTCCCAATTTGAGCTTTGATCTAGTTAGCATTCAATAGCTAAATCCAGCACAAGCTTGTCTAACCTTAACAACCTAGGGCTCTGATACCACTTGATCTGAAAATCACTTGCGAGTGATCTCAGTTAATTAATTAATGAAGGTATTACAAACTCATGTGCTGGTGTGTCTATGTTATCTTAGGCAACGGATCGATAAGATTGCAAAATACACAGACATTAGGAAACAGTAAGAGAAAACACAACAAGTAAATGAAAAACACAACAATTTAATAAGGAGTTCACCCAATCCTCCTGGGCTACGTCTCTAGTCAAGCTTTCAGTGTCAACCTTCTTTATTATGTCTTTAAGTAGAGGTTTTTTTTTTTTTTTAACAATGAGGAGCTCAATTTGAGTCTCCTAAAATAGATGATGCTTAGTAGGGTGGTACTTGGATACTCCAAGCCACTACTGTGAATAGACTCCCCCTTACTAAGTCTTGACCTCAACTGATCTTAATGGGATGAGTCCATCTTGGTACTTAGTTCCCAACAGATATCCTCTCAAGGATTGCTTGAACCTCTCAAGCCTGGCTCTTTCTGCTCGATGCTGCCTTAGCTCTGTAGGTCAGCTCGGTTCTCTGTTCTCTGCTACTTACTTCACTCTCTATTCTATCTCTCTGTCTCCTCCTTCTCCTATTTTTTATTCTCTGTCTGTTCATGGCTTAAAGCCAATCCGTCCCTTGACTACTCGCTTCCTCTTCTGTCTCTTTGAATTTCCTGCTGCTATTCGCTTGGAATTCCTTGCCTCTGCGTCATCGCTACTGTGTAATGTTTCACTGGGAGGTGGCTACTTGTCCTCTCATGAACTAAGTGCCAGTTCTTCCTTGATGGTTTGTTATTTTGGTTACTTGGTGAAATGATTCATCTGCCAGCTCAGCAGTCAAATCAGACTTCAAACCTTTATGTGTCGTAGCTTATTTCTCCCTCCAAATCTGGTCTCCCATCAGGTGTAATCTCCGTCATTAGATCTAAGACCCCCAAATCCTACGTTTATCACTCTTATCGCACAGTTGACTTGCTCGAACATTAGCCCACAATGAGAGCAGTTTTCTCTCTCATCCGTTGGACTCACGTCATCCAACGTATGGAATCGCTCGCTCCCTTGACAAACCTGCTTATCGCCCGAAACGCCTCTGATATACCGCTGGTTTTGGAGTGCGGGACCTGCCTTTCGTTTCAACGCTTTTCCAATGATTTTCTATTTTCCTTATGACCGATCACTCGGAGCTTTTCCATTTCAAGGGGTTTTGCCTAGCGATGTGTGATTAGCACTAATCGTGCATCAGAAACAGCCTCTGTTTTCTGATCTGGATTTCCCAATTGTTAGTTTGTGCCACTGAACGGTCTCCATGGGCCAATGGTTAGCACACTTTGATCGAGGTCCTCATTGTTCTGTGCTGGCTACAAACTACCACTACCCAGAGGTCCTTCCTGATAGCTCTTTGTTTACAAGTTTTTGAAGTCTATCATGATTCGAAACAGTCACAGAACTCTGATAATTTTCAAGGATCCAATTCAGATCACGACTCTTTATTCAACCTCGAGGGAAATTCAAGTGCTCGAAGGAGGTTATCAGTTCAATTCCTGGTGGAGCTAAAGGTCTATTATTTTTGAAGTACAAAAGAAGAGAGTCACACGATGCATACTTTGGAGCATACCCACCACAGACCATTTCCCAAGTCTTGGATTTAGGAAGGTGTATTGTATGACGAGCACGTTGCACTTCCGTGATGGCCTTCCACGTCGCCTCTATCCATCACATCGCCTTCAAAGACACTGCTTCCTCCTTCAACTGCAAAATATCACGCGATGTGGTGTTCAAACTCACTCCTTGCTCATTCCACTGAAAAGAATCTAGCGGCATGGCCGCCAGAGACAATGCTTCTTCCTTCAACTATGAATTATCCAGCGATTTGACATCCATGGCGGATTTTTCACTTGCATATCTCCTATGAATCTTGTTAAAGAGAAATATCACTAAAGGCCTTTCTACCTTATGAACATCTTGGGTTCGAATCCTCTTAGATCTTGCAACGGAGTTGACCTCCTCCTCTTTCAATTCTATTGTGACAAATATTTTCGTCCTCTCTTTCTCATAAATCGATTCCTTTCACAGTGTCAACATGATCATCAATCCTATCATCGATAGCCCTACCTATCGTCGATCATCTTGCACATTGTTGTAGGTAGCACTAGAGTGTTCATACACATATAAGGAGGTGCTTACTAGATGAGTAACACTAGGAGCCTTCACTGGTCCATGAACACACAACTACAACCACGCCCAGCTCAGACCTTCCATGGGCACCAATGATTCAGTGAAATTATTTGGAGTTTGGACCATCATTCCACCAAACTCAACCCTCCACGTTCATGTCCTTGAAACCATTTCTGGGCTCTCAGATCTGTGCAACTCACGCTTGCCACATGATGGATCTGCTCACAAGTTACTTGCACCCAGATATGATCTGCTTCCAGATCTGATCTTCAACATCGATCTCTCTAATTCATTTGTGAGCACTCGATCATAACTCAACCACTAATAACATAACAATCTCACAACCATGCTATCTCAAATATCTAGAAATAAATTTTATAGTCATTACTTCATTCACTAGGCCAAATAACCCTTCACAACTTAGGCATCCTTCTGAAGCCAAAACCTAACCTTAAGCTCTGATACCAATTGTTAAGAAATTGTCTGCATAACATAAATTAATTATAGAGATATATTAAGAGGAACAAAACACACAATAACCAGCAATAATCATAAACACACAAGTTTATCCGAGAAAACCCCAAATCTGGGGAAGAACCCCACCCAATGAGATCTCATTAGCATTGGCCAAAACAATGGCTAATCCATCCAAGTGAGCCTTCACCGCTCACCTCCAAGCCTACATTACAATGAAGTCCTTCCATCCTTTTATAAGCTCCATTACATATAATACCATGGGCAGAAAACCATGGGTGCACAATTCCATGTGCCCCAAAAACACTGTTTATCTAGTCAACTTTGACTCTATCCTCAGTCAAGTTTACCTAACAGATTTATATTCAAAATTTTACCCAACAAGAGGTGAGTTGTTGTTGTGATCTTTTTATAATGTTCCTAAAATTTTAGAAGTCCTCAATAAAGAGATTTCCTAGCCAACCTGTGTTAGATGCATAGAGTGAAGTTTGATAACCTAACAAAATATAGGGCAGAGAAAGGTATCCTATTCCTTTGGTTATGTAGGTTGAGTGGAAAAAGAGATGTTGAATGAAATGGGTACAAAAATTAGCTTGATATAATAAAACAATAGGAAACCTTAGGAGCCACTTTTGCTTGTGCATTCATAGCCAAAGCTTGGAGATGTCTTCTCACTGAAAGAATTGGAGTTGTAACTCTATGGTTGGGTCAAATGTCCTATGCCTATGTTTAGTTATGGATTTGTTAACAAAGATAAGTGTCATACTTTATTGAGCTTAACTCATGTTATGGAATAAGTTTAATTATTATTCATCTTACTCCATGTTTTGAATATTTAACATGTTGTTTTCTACATAAAATGGACAACACTCATGAAATTTTAAGATTTCTATCACATGAATGGATGGTCTCATGATGTGTGCATTTTGTTTAATGGATATATATATATATGAATGTTTTTCATACAATATATTTCAAAAATAAAATTATTTAACATATATGGACACATTAAGTATTATGGGGTTGTTATTAGTATTAATGTAAGTAAATAATATTTTTTATTAATTTTGTTATTAATGTTTCTACATACATTGGTAGTATGATATACATAATGTTTTTCTTATAATAGATATCAACTAGCATAACCATATATAAAGTAAATGGATAATAAATGTTGATAGACATCAATCCATCATAAACATCAAAACACTTATTGCTCATATTAAAAAAATAATAAAAAATAACTAAATTATAACTTTATATTAAATTGTTATTATTAATAATTATAAAAAATAATCAAGATGTGATTGAGAAGGATTTTCAACTTAAATCACATTCGAATTCCTTTTTCGAACCAACCAGTGGTTCATTGTGAGGACAAGTTGAAGAATCAGATCTAGGTTGCATGTTAAATAGTCAGAGCAGAACATCCAACAACTAGTAAGTTAGTTTGACTATTATTAAATTAATATAAATTAAAAAAACCCCCTTTTAATTTAATAATAGTCAATCTAACTATTGATTTATTAATCATTTAACTTTAACTTATTTATTCATTTAATTTCCAACTAACTATCTAAATATTTATTTTTAATTCCTATTAATAATTTTTTTTATGATTATGCTCTCCTATCCCTGTACCTTAGTCCATTCTGACTAGCCGTTCCTAGTCAAATATAGCCGTTAGCTGGTCTAGCCTACCAATCCAATATAGCTGTTACTTGGTCAAATATTAGACGTTGGATGTTTGCTCTGACTATTTAACATGCAACCTAGATTTGATTCTTCAACTTGTCCTGAGGATGAAACACACTGGTTGGTGCGTCAACAAAGGAATTGGAATGTGATTTACTCTGAAAATTCTTCTCAAAAACATGATATGGATCACAGAAGTTTAAATTCATCAATCAATATGTAAGTTAAACAATATTCTTAACCATGGAGACTCACTCCCACTTTACTGTGAAAAATCTTGTAAACAACTTTTGCTATAATACCATGGGCCAATATTATGACTTATCAATACCACATGCCCAATATAAGATGTGTTGATCTTTATTTAATTAATTAATTTAAGATATATTCATTAAACGAGAATAACTAACTTGGAGATAAATATTAATCTTTGACATGTGAATACTCTTATGAATATTAAAATATATTTCATGGAATTTAAATCTCTACCATCCACCTAATAATTACTAATAATTAAATTAAAATTCTAGAAAACATATTTTAAAATACACATACCTATCATCATAATATATAAGATTATTAAATATATATGAGCACATTAAAAATATTAAATATAATTGTTACTCATATTCAATATCAATAAATAACAATTCTTTAGAGTAATTAATAAATTCTCAATAAATCAATAATGAGTTAATAAGTTAATAGTATAATTCATTATTAATCTTAAATTATTTAAAAATGAATTAATAATATGATTAATTACTAATTTTCAATAACTTAATAATGGCTCGAGTTAACAACTAGCTTTTCTATCGGTAAAATTGGTTTTACATTCCGGGCAAGCCTTCACATCTTTTCATCAGCCCTGGTTTGCCATCTTGGCGAGATCAAGATTTACCTATGTAAATTATTTCGAGATATTCTGCAGCTACAACCGCCTGGATCGTAGCCGAAACTCCAGCTGCTCATTCAAATCACTAATAATGTTTTTGTTAATATAATAAAATATTACTTAATTATAAAAATATTTGATTGATAAAAAAAATATGTGAAACAATTAATTTACCAAATAAGACCCAACACTAACCCATAGTCAAGTGCTACAAAGTTTTTATGGACCATGCATAACACAAAAAACTATCTATGGTGAATTAACCATCTCATGGAAGTGGAGATAGTCTAGTTCACTAACTATGTAATTGATTCTCTCATAGAAATGGAGATAGTGCAAGTTAACTAGCCACTTTTTTTTATAAATTTACTATGAGTGGAAACAATTCTAATGGCACTTTACTGTAATGCAATTAAATGTATGTTATTTCCAATAATATTTCACAGTCAATTTAAATAATTAAATTAACTATTTTTTATTGTAAATTTTTAATCATAAATTATTACATTTTTAACCATTAATTAATTAATATATGAATATTCAAATGCTCTCTAAATTAATGCAAAACACTTTATTTTTACTCTATTTTTATTTTATATATAGTATAATGACTTTTTAAAGAGCAAAGTAATTAGGGTTATTTTTTTGATATGTAGATTATTTTTAAAATCAAATAAAATTTGAATAACTGGTTCTAAAAATAGTTTTGAGACCAAAATGATTTGTGATAAACTATGTGTATAAATGAGTTTTTGGAGTTTGTGATATATTTATGGCTGGAATTTAGTGAAAAAATTTATGGTTATGGTTAAATCTTGATTTATGTTATTTAAACTAGTTTTTTTTATTATATATATGGATTCCACACCCCCAAAAAAGGCTTGGGGAACTTCTATTGTGAAGAGTTCACCAACAAAACTTGTGATTTCAATGAATTCCAGATAAAGTAGATCAGGAAATGATCAGGAAAACTTTTCAAAAAGTTGCACTTAAACACTACTCATATCTATTAAGTTTATTAATATTCAATCAAGTGTCAAGTCTCTAAATCATCAAGTCACCATTCATCAAGGTCAAACTGAAGTCAAGATATTACTCATGTTATTATTTCATGCTTCTATCATTATTATTGATTGATATATTAATAAATCACAATACCACTGGTGTCATATGTATCACTATCAAGTCACAATTATCTTATTTTTATATCAACAAGTATTCATATATTAGTTATTGCATATATTAGATCATACGCTACCTCTCAATGAATGAATAAAAATTACATAGGGTAAGCATAGTACTACTTTGTTATTGTTTTACTTTGGTTCAGGATTGCAATGAGCGGTTTGTCAACAAGATGCACAAAATAAAATTCAAATTCAATGTTTGGTTTACTACCTTTGGTTCTTGGATTTGTTCACCGATATGTGGTGAAATTACGGTGATAATTGTTCTCATATATTGACAATTGTGGCTGAACTGAAAAAGTTGCCCTAAGAAGACTTAGAACAAACCTTAGATTTTGGACCTAATTAAAATGGAAAATACAACATAGATATGACAATTCCTTTCCCTAAACTAGCTCTAAGTTGTAAAATAGTCCTAAATATTGTGCTCGAGGTCTACAACTTGAAGGGCCTATTCTTGTATCTTTATTTACAGTCCTAGAGTTAGAAGGTTGAGGTGCCTATGCCTTGTCAAACGCAAAATGAAGTTCCAAAGCAATCCATAGGTCACCCAAACCACAAGCCTTAAAGAGAAACACACACAAAAAACCTTTCACTTCTCAAGAAAGTATGCCCTAGATGAGGGCCGAAATTTTGGGGAGCTTATTCAAAGATGGTTACAAATAATTAAGAGACAAAGCCTATAGGAACCCAAGCAATCCTTTTTATGCCAATGGTTCACCCAAACCAAACACCAAATAAGGTTCCAAAATTCTTATTGTTTGTGCCCTAGATCAGGTTAATAAATCACTTCGCTAGGTTATTCATAGGTATATGAAAACAAAGGAATTAGATTGAATATGCATACCTTGAGTAGGTTGAGCTATTTGAAACAAAAAAAAAATCCCAAACAAAAATGTTGCCATAGGTTCTTTGTTGTTCTCTACCTCCGAAGTTTGAGTATTTCAGAGCAAAGAATGTGAGTGTTTCAGAGAAGATTCATATGTTGAGAATGTTATAACTTAGAAGGAGTGATACATCTTTCTTTTATAGACCAATGTAAGGGATTCTAAGTTATTCGTTGGGGGAATTTTTAGGAGATTTACACTTTTTAATTATTTACTATCAAATAATCATAATTCATGTCAAAAATAAGGAGGTCATTAACCTAGTAGGGGAGGAGTTGTAGTGAGTTAATATATAAAGGATGCTTCTGATGGGAGCGAGATGTGTGTGATGCCTTCCATAAGTTAATTACTGCATAAATTATACTAAATAGTGCCCCTGTTTGATTTTTAATGCACACAGTTAATAAAATTATTCCAAGCCACCACCCCTTGGGGTTTTAGCCCAGAAACTAAGGTTTCTAACTTCACATTCAATTTCTCTCAAACTAGGAGGACTTATGTGACATACCACATACCACTGGGAAGATATCAATGAGGTTAATGGCATGAACCTCCAAGTAAAAATCAATGTTTTAACCCTTAAAAAACCCTTGACAAAGTCAAGGTACATCCATAGTCCAGGGACCCAAAACACTAGGACTTGGGTTTTCAACCATCCAACATTGTAACTACCAACTTGATGTAATATAACAATTACTAGGAAGATTTCATTAAAAGTTAACATTAATGACTAGTGTTTTAGTCAAATCCAAACCCATTCAAACCCTAGGGCTGACATCAACGACAACACCACCCAATAATCTCTCCCTTTGCCATTGATGGAAACACATGTACTCCTTCTAGGGGTACAACTCCCTCTTACATCATGCTTCATCTCCTCCTTATGATTTCAATATCCTGCTCATGTTTTCTCTCCCCCTTTGACATTAATGGAAAAGACTGACTCCACTTGAAAATCTACCTGCTTCCTATGGACCTGTCATCTGCCTATGCTCCCCCTAATAAGAAGCCTTCTTGTAATAATCTTTCAATGAAAATCCCCGTGGAATTATAACCTGCATGTGCTCCCCTGACGAGAAGCCATCCTCTGTCATTGGCGATCTCTATGGACTTGAAATCCTTTAACTTTTCTTCTCCCCCTAAACCTATTATGAATTTGACACATCTATATTGTAGTTGCCATTCTTTCCATGTTGTTTGTCAGTCAATGGTAGAATTGTGCTAGACACTGCTGTATAGACTCCCCCCTCTTAAAAATTCAAGGATTCGACGAGCCAAATCGTTCAAAATAGTGTTTCACCCAATGGACCATCTTGACTCATGTCATCACCTGAAGCAAATATTGATTCCTCCTAACCTTTTGATTTTACGAAGCATGAGAGAATAACTACTAAAACATTCTCTTGTGCTTGGTATTCTTGTACCTATTTCCTTTTCCAAACCTTCTTATACCTGAAATCTCAAGCTATGTGCCCATAGTTATAGCATTTGAAACATTCAATGTTGTCCATAGGAGATTCCATCTAATATCTCCAATCGCAAACTATGTGGCCATAGTTATGTTATTTGAAACATTCAATGCTTGGCATATCTAGCACAAACTCTTTTCTAACAAATACATCATGAAACTTGTCTCGTGATCTTGAAACTTACTTTGCGGATGATAATGGTATGTTTCAAATACTTCAATATCCTTATGTCCATAATTAGTACATAAAAAATAATAACCATTAAATGAGCATGCATACTTGGATGATTCATATAGAGTTAGTGGTCATTGATCATTATACCTGTCAACAAATTTACAATTCCTAACCATATGTCCAATGTTAGTACATGAAAAAAGATAACCATTAAATGAGGGAATGTACCTGGATGCATTTCTATACTCATTACTCTTTGGAGGTGGTGTCCTCGTCTTTTGTTGCCCTTTGTCCTTGACTGCTTTGGCATCATTCTTCAAAGTTACAACATTCTTCTTTGGTTCATTACTTTGATCATTCTTCTTCTCAATCTCACTTTGCAAAGGTGTGGAGCTTGTACCTTCATCGATTGGAGCCTTACCTCCTCTTTTTGTCAATTCTTTATCTGTATTGTCTATAACCTATAAACGGTCTTTTTTCATTTCCTTGAGCTTGCTAATCCCATTCAGTGTTGCATCAAGTTCTCCTTTCTTTTGATAAAAGTCTTCCTGAGATCTATCTTTCAAGAATCTCCTTCTCTCTTCTGCTTCTTCTATTTGTAGTTTTAGAAGAGTTGTCTTCTCTATTTCCTTGTTGAGGACATGTATTTTCTCCTTTTGTGTCTCATTTTCTTTCCTGAGCCTGTCTACTTCTGTAATAGTTGTATCTAATTCCTTTAATTGAATTGACCAATATTTTTCTTTCTGTTCCACTTAACACACTTGGAGTTTCAATAGAGAAAATTCTTCCTTAACCACCCTATTTTCCTCGCTTGCCTTATTAATATCACAAGAATAATTTGTCAATAATTCTTTCATGTCCATTCAATATTTCTTTTCTTCATTATTATTGGATTCTTCAAGATGTGGATTTTCCTGATGGTTATCATCAACTTTATCTGGATCTTGGCACGCATCTTCCTTTGAGTAGAGATCATGGAGCTTTTTCAAAATACCTTTGGCTGTTAAACGATGAGTAAATTTTAGTTTTACAGTGTCTAGTACACTACTAGCCCTTTTAGCATCAATCTGCGGAGCGCAAACTGAAGTCTCACCCGAAGCAATATGGGGGGATGATGGAACCAATTTTCCACACCCAAATATTAGTGTAATGTTGTTTTATGCCATAAACCTGCCTTTACATAGATCGATAAGCCCTTAGGGATTATCGATATAACTACCCTTAATTAGCTCCTATACCTCCGTGAAAGTTCATGATCATCTTTCACGGACCCTAAATAGGTGAATCAACTGCTTTCACACCCCTATGATTACCTTAATCCTGTATTTACCCAGACTGACCAAAGCATCGAGAACTTTAAAATTCAATAAGATATGCTTTGCATAAACAGTTAATATTAAGTGCGTTCATATAATAACATCAATTATGTAAAGTCGCGCATCAATACAATATTAATTCATAAACCCATGATTCATAACAACATAAAAGCGCATTCATTCATAATAGAAGTAAATGGAAAAAACACAGGAATTTTTGGAATAATCTCTTTATTAATACTTCAATTCTACTTACAGAATTAAGACTTCCCTGTGCAATCAGCTGCAGGGCTGCGTTCACTCAGCTGTGAACTCTACTGTAGGCCTCTATGCACACAGCTACAGAGCCTCTCTTCTACTCTAAGACTTCTTTGCTCTTGTCTCTATTGACCCATTAAATTCATCTTCATCATCGATCATTATCCCTTAGACTCTCTAAGACTCTCCTACTTATACAATCCAATGGTTCATGAACCATGGGTAGATCTATAAATGCTGTCACATCTTATAAAAGAAGGGTAAAACCCTTTATGACACTTTACTATCTATGTGCTTTGCATCCACAACTTGTGGAGACTTTACATTCTATACAACAAAACTTGGGCTTTTGCCCCAAGCTGACCCTAGGGGACCCTGTCTGAATAGGCCACCAACACAAAGATCGTGACTTGCCCTCGAGTCACTCTGGTGTAGAGATCTTACTGAAAAGACCTTCAGACTCTACTTTTTCCATTTCTACCTCAGTCGCGCTTTGCATGGCTGCCTGTTTGATCTATTCCACCACCTACTCTATAATGGTCCTATACTGTCTTCCTTGATTTTCTATTGTGTTCTTTGTAGGCTTGACAACTTCTCAATTTTGGTGGAGATAACATAGGCCTCATCCAACCAAGGACCTAATCTAGCCTTTAGGACCACCTCTTTCCTTTGCTCTACTTCCACCTATTCAAGCAACCATTTTGCCTCATGCAGCTTGGCCAATCATTGTGCTATAGCGACGGTGCGCGCCATCGCTCTCGCTTCATCATAACACTGCTGCAATTGACGGGCCTCTATGTTCAACTTCTGTAGTTTAGGATCTTCCTATAGATTCGTGACTACATCCATGGATTGCTCGAAGATCATGGTGCAATCCACTATCATGGCATCCACTGCTGCAATTCCATCCTTCACAGTGGCTTCACATCGTTCTCTGACCTCTGGAGGAGTTGAAGGCTATGACTTCAAATCTAACTCTGTGATTTTTAGGTTCAGTTCAAACTGAAGCTTGGCCACTTCCGTCTCCACGTTGCACACACCTACATCAAAATTCCTGATCTTTTCCTCCAACTATGCTTCCTCTGGGATATGCAGTTCAGGGATTGTTCTGCATGCCTCGGCTACCACGATTGTAAGTTGGTCGTTCTGCGCCTAAAATTTCTTTCGGGCCTCCAACACTGGTGATTTTTCCATGAAAATCTATTCGTTTTTGATTTTGTACTTGTTGATTAGGCTCAAAACGAGCTGCTCTCGAGCCTTAACTTCTGCTATCACACTTGCTTGCAGTGTGTGAAGAAACTCATTGGGGAGCACGGCTAGGTTGAGGCCAATATTCTTCAAAGTGCTGACAATAGCCTTGTCAGGAGCTGCCTTCATGCTCAAAGCTCCATCAGGTAGTGTGACTACCCAGAGATCTAATGATCGAACCATCTCTACTGCTTCAGTGGTGCCCGATGCCAAACTGTTTGATTGAAAACTGATCTGTCCTGCAATTGCCTGGATTCTAGTAGTCTGGATCTGCAGCTTTTGTAGACCCATATAGATGGTGCTCAATGCCTGCTTTTTCTGCTGCTCAAAATGTTGTAGTAGTTCCACTATTGTATTCCACACCTTGTCTCCAATTTCATACAAGTCGCCATCCATCAAAGTAATCAGATCTAGAGATGACTTGGTGGCTTTCATCTTCTTTCCAGCCCTTCCTTTCCCTCCTCCCTGTATTGCTTTACTTAGAAGGAAGTGCTTTCCTGCTGCTCACCGCCACCTTGCTCTAACTGCTCTTCCTCCATTTGGGGCGAAGGAAACTTCTAGGTTCTTTTTGAGCCGAGCTCTTCCTGCTCTGGTTTTTCCTTCGCAGTGCGCTATGCTTCTACTCGAGCCTTTTCCTTGACTTCGTTTTTCCTCTTCTCAGCCAATCATTGAACCTTCTTTATGGCCGCTTCCTTTTTCTTCTTCTCCGCAGACTTGCTAGTCCCAACGGCCACATCAGATGCGGAATTCCACTCTATTGGCTAGCGCTTGATGACCTTTGCAATAGTGTCATCCATAGCAAGGTAGGGCAGGTTGAACCACTTTTTCTTTGGATCGTTCCGTGCACGAATATAGACATGATGGAAATCTGCTTTGAGCTCCATGTACACTGAAAGTTGTTCAAACACGGTTGATGAATGCAGCTTCTGGTTTATGGCCATGAGAATTCTCGCCTCCATCAGCACCCAAAATACTTGCTCTCTATGACTCACACAACCTCTTTCGTGGCCCAGAGAGATGCAAATTTTGCCGCTTCTGGTAAATCTATCTCCACTAGAGGAAACTGGTTATCCTTCAGTAAATCCCACACGAAGAGCACTATCGAGAGTAATACCCATGAATAATGGAATTTCTTAGTGTCATCCTGTGCCTCTCTGCAATTCGCGAGGAACTCACTGCATAGCTAGTGTGCCTAGTTGAACTGTACACCCTCCATGCACTGTGCTACCAACGAAACCACTAGTGTCAACACCTCATCCGCATGGAACTTTCTCATAACCTTGCCAGCTAGAATATGTGTGGCAATATTTATTGCGGGGTAAGTAATGTAAGTAATCAACTATTCACGTGGCTTCTTCACAAGTTTAAACTTTCCGTTCATCTTCTAAGCGAGGTTGCACTCGCTCGTCTTTCCACTAAATGCCTTGGCCAGATTCAATCCTAAATGGGGAAATAGTGTGATCCGATGGATCAGCATATCGGTGATGGGGATCGACACGTTCAACCATAAGCACCCATCATGCACTAGGCACAACAATTGCTTAATGATGATCAGGTTTATATTTGAGCGATGATAGTGGGGCACCCGCAACAGGTTCAACAACCCTAACTTGTTTACTTTGCGAACCCATTCCACATCCTCCAAAACAGTGACACTCGATTCTTTGTAGAAAACCCTTTGTATGAAGGTGTCAGTAGCTAGGTGGGGGAACCGCTCGTGCTCCACCAAATCCCAATATTCTAGCTTCAAGTGCAGGATCCGTGCCAATCGTGGACCTTCAAAGGTGATGTTCTCTGGCAAGAGGGGTGTGTTGAGGAGGAATTGTCCTACATCTAGGTCCTTTGAGACCTTCACTTTGCCCTTGCATAGAGGGATATACTCCAACAACTTAGATATAGGTTACACCCCCTCAATAGTTATATCTTTCACGCCCTCCTCAGCCTCTAGATCCACCACTTTCCCCTTCTCCTTCGCACTCGATTTTTCTCTCCTATAGGCTTGTGTAGCGGCATGCTTCCTTGGTGACTCACACACTGACACAACCTTCTTTTTCTTATATTTCTTTTGTTTTGGGACCTCCCTCACCGGCATAGGCTTCTACCTAAGCGACCTCGGTGCCATAGCCATTGCGGTTGGAACCTCCATAATCACAACATCTAGAGCATCTTCTTTAGAGGCAATAAATTCCCCAGTTTTGGCAGACTTTGTTGGTGCAGACATTATGTTGTGGATAAACTATCGGGTTTCCTCAAGTAACTTCTCAAACATAGAAGCAACAACCAAATCTACGTAAAACTAAGGATTCATTAACACTCGACAACTCAACGCAAAATTTCTAGGAATGCAAAGTGTTTTTCACTAGATGACCACATGTAATTTATAGGTGAATTCAAATTCAAATTCGACCGTTCCCCCCAAAATCCATCCACAAATGCAAGATTGGCAACATATTTCCAAAGATTTCACTCTTCAATTTAACCTTAAATTTCACTCTCGCTCTCCTCTTAATGTCTCCTCACCATCAAATCATGAACAGTGATGGTAATGGTCACTTTCTGGCTACACTGTGTGGTCGCTTCTGGTACTATGACACCCTCCTGGTTTGTACAGACCCCTTGTTGCACATCTCCCTTTACACTTCTTCTAGTACTGTGACACCCTCTTGGTTCACGCAGACCCCTTGTCGCGCAGCTTTACAACCCTGGCAATGTAGTTTATATTCCCATGCCTCCTTGCAGCTGTCTAGAGCACTAAGACTGTGCTACCGTCATGTAGTCATTGGGATGGATTCCTTGTGTATGGCTTCAATTGGTTTCCATTTACCTTTCCTAGAAATGGATCTCCATTCAAATTCACAAGCTGAACTACTCCACCATCGGTAATCTCTTTGATGACATATGGCCCCAGCTAATGCATCTGAAATTTTCCCAGAAACTTATCAAACTTACTGTCATATAATAAAACTAAATCATTTACCTTGAAGGTGCATAGTTTGATGTGCTGATCTTGCCATGCCTTTTCATGTTCCTTCTGACCCTATTGATGGGATCTAGCCAAAAATCTATCTTCCTTGAACTCTGCTAGCTATGCAAGCCTTTCTTCTAAGGCTCCACAATCTGCCATTCCTGTAAAAAACACTATGAATAGACTAGGAACAATGTATTACATAGGCATCATAGCCTCCATGCCATATATCAACCTAAAAGGTGTCTGACTAGTAAGCTTCTTACAAGTAGTTTTATAAGCCCATAATATTGTTGGTATGCACATGTCTCAATCATTTCTCTGCGCATTGCAAACCTTTGTTAGTGCACCCTCCAATATTTTATTAAACACCTCAATTGTCCCATTGGCTTGAGGATGATATGACGTACTATTCTGGTGATAAAATTGGAATTCTTTTGTTAGTGCACTGATCGTTCTTGAGGAAATGCATAGCATGATCACTCATCAAAATCTTTGTACAACCGAACCTAGTCAACACATATTCAAATAAGAACTTCGTTGATGTTGCCTCTGTACAGTCCTTCACAAACTGTGCCTTTGCCCATCTGGTCAAATACTCAATCATGGTGATGATATACTTCCCACCCATCTTCTTTCCCAGAGGTTGAATCAGTCCTACAAACTCAATTTCCCATTTCTCAAATGGTTGCAATGATACCCATGGATTCAAAGGTAGCTCATCCCTTTGTGATGGCCTGTCGGTTCTCTGATATGCATCACATGCCCTACAATATGCTTTGCAATCCTTATGTAGCGTCGGCCACCAAAACCCAATGCCTAAAATCTTCTACGATGTTGCTTTTCCTGCATAATGGCCTCCCGAAGCCCCTCCATGAGCTTCAACTAGGATACTATTTCGTTCAAAATCGTGCACATAGCATCATAGTATCTTTTCCGATCCCATCTTATACAAGTGGTCTACAATAACAGAAAAGTATGCCATGTGCACCACCAATTCTTCTTCTGTTGACTCGTGTATCCTTCTGCAGCCATTCTCGTAGTCAGGAAGTGGATAATGTATGCAAAGTGATTATCTGTTACGTGCACCGCAAAGAGCTACACGTTAGGCAGCCCCTCCTCCAAATTGGTGGGATCCTAATCTGAATTGGATCTTAAAGAACTCTCTAATTTTTCATAACTTAGTAAAATTCATGCCAAAGTTTCAAAGTCTTACAAAGATCGAGCTTATCAGAAATATCCTCGAACAGTTGTAATTTGTGAGTAGCGCCGAGCAACGAGGACCCTCGGTTAAGCACACAGACCGTTGGCCCATGGTAACGCATGCTGTCGTGAAACAAAAAAATGAGAAGTCTTTTTGAGAAACGAGGGAGGTTTCTGATATGTGATTAGCGACAAGGCAAACCCCTCAGAGAAGAAAAAGCCCTGAGCGACCTGGACCTGAAAATTCATAAAACTGTATAGATATCACGCCGATTCCATTAGAGGCAAGTCCCACACAAAAACCGATAGGATATTGGAAGGGCTTCGAGCGCTAAGAGGTTTCGACTGAGTCCCACGCGATGCCACACATTGGGTGCCACACGTCTGGCAGAAGATAGAGAAAACCGCTCACATCAGATGGGTAAACTTTGTGCTACTTACCCGACCGATATGGATGGAGACCGTAGGATCGGAGGCCCCAGATCAATGGCAGAAATGCGATCCGATGGATGACCAGATTCAACAGGGTAAATAGGCAGAGTTGTATAAAGGTTTGAAGTCCAACATGAATGATGAGTTGGTAGAGGAATCATGTTTGTGGGAATTATGGGAGTTAAATGGAAATAACGATAGTTCAAACAATTCCAAGAGAACTGACACTCATTTCGTTATGAAACAGGTGGCCACCTCCCTGTAAGGCATTACACAGTGATGATGATGTAGAACAGACGAATTCAAACGGACAGAGGTAGGAGAAGCAGAAAGCTGGGAAGCGAAAACGAACAGTCAGAAAGAAGATTGTCCTTAAAGCCACAAACTGGTAGAAACAAAGAAAGCAGTGAGAAAAGTGAGTCAAGAAAGTTAAGAGCAGAGAACAGAGGGAAGAAGCTGAGATGACCTGAAGGCAACATTGAGCCAAATAAATCCAGAGAGAGTCAGAGATTCTGTGTACTCTAAAGAAGGTTTGAAAGGTTTAAACAAACTCCTCTGTACATGCCTATCATGTGTGAGTTTCAGATTGGGCTCATACTACAGTCACCAATAGAGGTCGAGTTTCAGTAAGGAGAGTTTGTGTAATCCAGAGACTTGGGGGATCCAAGTCTAGTCCTACTAATTTATATCTGTTGAGTGAGACTCAAATTGAGCTCAATATTGTAAAAAAACTCTACTTTTGAAAACATAATAGAGAGGCCACCACTGGAGGCTGGACAAGGAGACATAGCCCAGGAGCATTGGGTGAACTCCTTATTAAAAATTTTGTGTTTCAATGTTTGCCTGTTATGTTTTCTCTAACTGCTTCAGTGTCTATGTATTTCACAATCTTATTGATCTGTTGCATAAAGTAACATAGGCACAGCCACGCACATGAGTCTGTGATACCTTTAATTCTTTGTCCTGGATAAATTCCAGATCAAGTGGTATCAGAGCTCTAGGTTACTAAGGTCAGACAAGCTTGTGCTAGATTTTTTGTTGTTGAAAGTTAACTAGATCAAAGCTTAAATTAGGAGAAGGATAGTTGGTTGAAACTAACCCAGAAATTGGAAAAGTCTATCCTAAGAGGAAAATGGCCGAAGAAAGTCCCTTGGAATCAGACCCTCAGTTCATGGATAGTTTCATGACCATGAGAGCCATGGTAGAGGAAATGTATAGAGAATTTAAGAAAGGTAGAGAGGAATATTCTTCAAACTCCAAACAAGATAAAGGAGCAAACGAATCTCTCCTCCATGACCATTCGAAAGGGAAAGGGAAAGAAGAAAAGCTTCCCACAACTCCTAGTAGCCCTAAAAACAAAAAGAAGACATCCTTGATTAAATTAGATGTTAAATTTGATTTACCAATATATGATGGAGAGTTGAATGCAAAGAAGCTGGATAATTGGATTAGATAGATTAATGTGTATTGCAGGGTGCAAAGCATTGATTCAGATAGTAGTAAGATTCAGCTGGCTAGCCTATGCCTTGGAGGCACTGCCTTGATATGGTGGGAAGGCAGGACACAAGCTGACATGAAGAAGCATGGTAAAATTATTTCTATATGAAGTGAATTTGTTTCTGCAATTAAAAAACAGTTCTATCCACTAGCTTATATGCAGCAAGCCATGATGAGCTGGCAAACTCTTAGACAATTAAAAGGGAAAAGTGTACAAGGATACACTCAAGAATTTAGGAAAAGAGCTTTGATTCCAGGAATCTATTTAAAGTCACTTGAAACTTTGCTGAAGTATATAGGTGGTCTACACAACTAATTAAGGCACACTATTCTCATGTTTAATCCCAGTAGCATAGATGAGGTATCTGTTCAGGCTACACATCTAGAGGCTAGAGGAAAGAATATGAACCCAGAAGTTGGGGGATCATCAAAACCCACTGCAAGCAAGAATAAGGAGAAAAGAAAACATAAATGGAAAGAGAGGAAGACAAACGCTGTACAAAAGACAAAATCTTCATGCACTCACTGTAAGAAGGATGGACATGATGATGAACACTGCTGGATTCTACATCCGAAGCTGAAACCCAAGAAGTACGATGGCAAAAAGAAGAAGACTATTGCAGCTATTCAAAAGGATTTGGGGTCAGATTCAGGAGATGAAACAATGATTGGAGCCACAAGTATAAAATGTAAAATGTTTGAAGCATATTCTAGTAATTCTGCACAATCTACTGACAATGAAGAAAATAAGAGGAAAAGACATGAGATTTTTCATATTCGAGTTGTTTCCAAGCATCAAAAGATTGATACTTTGTTTGATAGTGGGTCACAAGTAAATTTAATTTTTGAATCAATTGTAAATAAGTTGGGATTAATAACCACACCTGACAAGATACCATATCCATTAGGTTGGTTATGTGATAAAGCAAACCTACAAGTGACTAGACAATGTAAACTTAAGTTTTCTTTTGGGTCAACATTTGTAGATGAGGTTAAGTTAGATATGGTTCCCTTGGATGTATGTGGAATTGTTTTAGGAAGTCCTTACTTGTATGATAGAAAAGCCATTTTCTATAGAGTTGAAAGCAAGTATCAACTCGTTAAAGATGGAATCGAATATATTGTAAGAGCTCATAAACTCAAGAATAATTATACTCTCATAAACTCAGGGCAGATGAAAATAATTGTAAATTCATGCAAACAATTTTTACTGATGGTTGTAAAGGAAAAGAAACCTGATAAAACCAATGTATTTGAGGGCTATAATGCTAACTAGAAAGCTGATTTAGAAAAAGTTGTTTAAGAATATGATATACTATTTCAAGAACCTAAAGGTCTACCACCCAAAAAGGAAATAGTACATGATATTAATTCGTAGCAAGATGCTCCATTGCCTAACATCAGAATGTATAGGTTGCCCGCTTTAGAGAATACAGAAATCAAGAAGCAGGTACATGAGCTATTCGAGAAAGGGTTCATAAAACCTAGCACATCACCTTGTGGGTCTCCAATTGTCTTGGTGAGAAAGAAAGACGACTCATGGAGAATGTGCATTGATTACCGAGCACTGAATAAGATAACGATAAAAAATTATTATCCCCTTCCTCGCATAGATGATCTATTAGAACAGTTGAAAGAAGTTGTTTACTTTTCCAAGTTGGGCTTGCATAGTGGCTACCATTAGGTCAGAGTTGCAGAGCAAGATGCATGGAAGACTGCTTTCAAAACAAAGCATGGATTGTATGAGTGGTTGGTTATGCCTTTTGGCTTAACTAATGCTCCTGCTACTTTCATGAGAATAATGAATGATGTACTCTGACCTTTTATTGATGATTTTGTCATTGTATATTTGGATGAAATTCTTATATTTAGTAAAACATGAGAAGAACATTTAAAGCATGTCAAGCAGACTCTAGATGTTTTTAAAAGAGAAAATCTTTATGTTAAGCTCTCAAAATGTGAATTTGGCAAAACATCTTTGAATTATTTGGCTCATATTGTAGGGGGTGGTGAATTGAAAATAGATCCCTCTAAGGTTGCAGTCATTGTAAACTGGCCTAAACCCAAATCTGCTATTGAAGTTAGAAGCTTCCTAGGAGCAACACAGTATTGGAGAAAGTTTATTTATAACTTTTCCTTGATTGCAACTCCATTACATGCTTTAACAGGATTGAACAAGGTGTTTCAGTGGGGAGGCAAACAACAGAAAGCCTTCGACACCTTAAAAGAAAATATTAGTACAGCACCAGTACTAGCACTGCCCGATCTTCAAAGACCTTTTGAGATTGAAATGGATGCCAGTGACTATGCCATGGGAGTAGTATTTATGCAGCACGGTAAACCCATATGTTATCATTCTGAGACGTTTAATTTTGTAATAGTCAACTATCCCACATATGATAAAGAATTGTATGCATTAGTACAGAGTGTGAAAAAGTGGAAACATTATTTAATGGGCAAAGAGACAGTTATACATACTGATCATCAACCACTTCAATATTTTCACTCACAAACTAAGTTGTAGCAATTAAGACACTATAGGTGGATGGGTTTTCTACAACAGTTCCATCTTGTCATCAAATATAAAAAGGGCATACACAATAAAGTTGCAGATATGTTGTCCAGACCAATCGTAAATGCATCCACTATACTTAAGCATAATTCAGTATTGCATGAAAGCTACATTAAACAATATGCACAAGATATAGATTTTAAAGATGTACACGCAACTTTAAGTCATGGAAAACAAGCAGAAGAATTGGATTATCATGTTAAGGACCAACTCTTGTATCATTTGGGAAAGTTATGCATTCCTCAAATAGAAAGAGTAAAGATAATTCGAGAAGCACACACTTCTCTAATATCAGGTCACTTTGGTGTAAGTAAAATAGTTGCACAGCTACAAATATTTTTTTGTTGGCCAAAAATGAATGAGACAGTTTCTAGATATGTGAGAGGGTGTACTATGTGTGCTAAAAGCAAGCCCAACAATAGAAAACTAGGCTTGTATACTTCATTACCAGTTCCTTCTCACCCCTGGGAAAGTATTTCCATGGACTTTGTTGGGGGACTGCCTAAATCTAGAAAGGGTCATGACTATATATATGTTATTGTGGATAGGTTCAGAAAAATGTGTATTTTAATACCATGTAACAAATAGATTAGAGTTGAACAACTGTAAAGTTGTTCTTTCAATATGTATGGGTTCATTTTGGATTACCCACTTCCATTATATCTGATCGAGATACTCGATTTGTTGGGAAATTTTGGTCGAGTCTATGGGAATTGATGGACACCAAACTAAAGAAGAGCACAACCTTTCATCCACAAATAGATGGCTAAATAGAAGTGGTCAACAGGATAGTGATCCAGTTGCTCAAAGGTTATTGCAGCAAGCATCCCAAGATTTGGGATGAACACCTATGCTATGTGCAACATGTTTACAACTGAGCTAAACATTCTTCTACACAGAGATCTCCTTTTGATACCTATTTTGGTTTCACACCAAGGTCTCCCTTGGATTTTGTCTTTGGTAAAGACATAGCGGTTGATGGACACAGTGAGGTGGACAAGGCAACCAAGTTCATTGAATAAATCCAAGAGATTCACCAAGCAGTACAGGAACAACTGGAAAAGAGCCAAGCCAAGTACAAGGCAAGGCATGATAAGTATCAGATTGAGCGTAGTTTCCAAGTTGGTGATCAATTCTGGCTGGATATCAGCAACGATAGAATGCAAGGTGAAGGTAAGAAGCTGAAGCTAATAAGGTATGGACCTTTCAGGATACTTGAGAAAATTGGTGAAAATGCTTCTTGCATTGATTTGCTAGCTTACATGCACTTCTATTCCATAGTTAATGTAGAAAGCTTGAGACTGTTTGAACCTTCATTGGTTGCATATCCCGAAGAGTAGAGCCAATTGCCTTCTATTGATGATCTGTTACCTAAATATCTCAATGAATTGCAAGAAGATACAGTTCTGGATCGGAAGGTAAGGACAATGCGCAGAGGGGATGTTGAGTTCCTCAGGATTGGGCTCAAAGGCTCAAAACCAAGCAGTGCAAGATGGATAGAGATGGGACAAGTGAGGAATTTATAACCTCACTTGATTGATGCTTAAAAACCAAGTTTTGGTGGTCTAAATTTTTTTTTTCAGTGGGAAGGCCGTGACCCGAATTGGATCCTAAAGAACTCTCTAATTTTTCATATCTCTGTAAAATTCATGCCAAAGTTTCAAAGTCTTACAAAGGTTGAGCTTATTAGAAATATCCTCGAACAGTTGTAATTTATGAGCAGCATCGAGCAACGAGGACCCTCGATGAAGCGTGTAGACCGTTGGGCCATGGTAATGCGCATTGCCACGAAACAAGAAAACATGAAGTCTTTTTGAGAAATGAGGGAGGTTTCTGATATGCAATTAGTGACAAGGGAAACTCCTGAGAGAAGAAAAATCCCGAAGCGACCTAGACCCGAATAGTCATAAAACTATACAGATATCACGCCGATTCCGTCAGAGTCAAGTCCCACACAAAACCCAATAGGATATCGGAAGGGCTTCGAACAGTAAGTGGTTTCGATCGAGCCCCACTTGATGCCACACACTAGGTGTCATGCGTTCAATGGAAGAGAGAGAAAACTGCTCACATCGGACAGGTAAATGTCATGCTACTTACCCACTCGATATGGATGGAGACTGTAGGATCAGGAGGCTCCATGTCGACAACAGAAATGTGATCCAACGGATGATTGGATTCAACGGGGTAAACAAGCCAACTTGTATAAGATTTGAAGTCCGACATGAATGATGAGTTGGAAGAGGAATCATTTTCGTGGGCATTATAAGAGTTAAATGGAAATAATGGTAGTTCAAACATTTCTAAGAGAATTGACACTTAGTTCATTATGAAATAGGTGTCCACCTCCTTGTAAGGCATTACACAGTGATGATGATGCAGAACAGAGGAATTCAAATAGACAGAGGCAGGAGAACCAGAAAGTTGGGAAGTGGAAATGAACAGTCAGAAAGTAGATTGGCCTTAAAGCCACAAACTGGCATAAATAAAGCAAGCAGTGAAAAGAGTGAGTTAATAAAGCTGAGAGCAGAGAACAGAGGGAAGAAGCCGAGCTGACTTGAAGGAAACATCGAGCCAGACAAAGCTAGAGAGAGTCAAAGAGTCTGTGTACTCCATAGAAGGTTTGAGAGGTTCAAGAAAACTCCTCTATACATGCGTTTCATGTGTGAGTCTCAGATTGGGCTCATACTACTATGACTAATAGAGGTCGAGTTTTAGTAAGGAGAGTCTATGTACTCTAGAGACTTGGGGGATCCATGTCTAGTCCTACTAATTTATATATGTTGAGTGAGACTCAAATTGAGCTCACTATTGTAAAAAAAATCTTCTTTTGAAAACATAATAGAAAGGCCACCACTAAAGGCTGGACCAGGAGACGTAGCCCAGGAGCATTAGGTAAACTCCTTATTAAACTTGTTGTGTTTACATGTTTTCCTATTATGTTTTCTCTAACTGCTTCAGTGTCTATGTATTTTGCAATATTATCTATCTGTTGCATAAAGTAACATAGGCACATCCATGCACATGAGTCTGCAATACTTTAATTCTTCATCTTGAATAAATTCCAGATCATCTCCTCTCTCGTTTCAATGCACGACAGATGGTCTGGCCCTACATTCAATCATCCTGGCTTCACAATTACCTCAAAATAATATTCCTGAAACAACAGTAACCATCTACATATCCCCCCCCCCCCCAACAAAGACTTGTTGACTGGGTACTTTAATGCAGAATGGTATGTGTACATCTTAAAGTGTCCACCTAGCAGGTAATGTCTAAACTTCTGGAGTGCGTACATCATAGGAAACCCTTCGTGCTCTTTCATCGAATAATTCTTTTCATCCTTAGACAACTTCCTACTTGCAAACTCTATAGGGTGATCCAATTCTCCTTCACCGGCATACGTCAGCACTACTCCCAGAGCAATACATGATGCATCCACATGCACATGAAATTCCTTCTTCCAATACGAGAAGAATAGGATTGGCGCGGTGACTATTTTGTCCTTCAATATGTCCAGACTCCATTGACATTCTTCACCCCAACAAAATGTAGCATCCTTCTTTAATAGCTTTTCCTTCGGTGTGGTAATCTGGGCATAACTCTTGATGAACTTCCGATAGTATCCAGTATGACCCAGTGTTGTGTGCAACTTTTTAACACTTCTTGGCACATCCAAATTAATTATAGTTGCAATCTTAGTAGGGTCCACAATTAATCCTTGTTTGCAGACCACATGACCCAACAAGATTTCGAAAGGGACGCAAAATAAGAATTTCTTCAAGTTTAGCATAATCTGATACCTTCAGCATGTATCCAACATCAAGCGCAAACTAGCTACATGGTGCTTCACTAGTAAAAATATTGTCCAATCATCAAAATATACCTCCAAAAATTTGTGAATGAACTTTTTGAACATCGCGATGACTATGCGTGAGAAGATCATTGACACTTTTTTATGTCCAAAAGGCATTACTGTATACTGAAAGCATCCCCACTCAGTTGCGAAGGTCATCTTACTCCTATCTTCTAGTGAGATATTTATTTGATAATATCCATAGAACCCATCAGTGAATGAATATGCTTCTTGGCCACCAACATCATCCAATACTTCATTTATGAAAGGAGTTGGAAAAGGATCATGAATGCAGGCATCGTTGAGCTTCCTGAGATCTATGGAAATCCTAATTTCATCATTTTTCTTCTTTTCCTAAACTACCATTGGACTCACTCGATCAGATTCATCCACTGGTTCAATAATACCTATTGCAAGCATCTGGTCCAACTCCAAACAGACCTTTTCCTTTTATTTGGGATTGAGGAAATACGACCTCTGCTTAATAGGCTTCGCATTTGGTTTTAAAGTTATTTTCATCACTACCAGATCGTTGATGATGCCTTTCAACTCCACAAGTTTTGTGGGAAACAAATCTTGATATTCATGGAGCAACTTAGTGACCTTGTCCACCATAGCATCATCCCAGTAGTCCCCTATCCTCACAAACTTTGGTTCCACCTCTGTGCCAATGTTTACCTGTCGGGTTTTTAGTGGCATGGTGATGTCTGGATTCTCTATATGTGACACCTCAACTTCACAGTGGCCTTTTTCCTCTGGGATGTTAATGTTCCTTAGATCCTCTTCTTCTTCTTCAGCAGTCACATTATAGCACTCCAGCGCATGGCGAGTTGGGTGCTCCAATCTGGTTGAATCAATTCCAAAGGATCCTATGGTATTCTGAAGATCACTGCCTTGACCTCATGCAAAACCTCGTTAATACATTCGAACCCATATTCAAAGTTGAATGTCATCAAGAATCCCTGTCTCAAAACGTCCCATTCTTCAGTGCCATGGAGGAGCTTTGTTTCCAAATACCAATTCATTGGTATTAAATCCAAAGTGTGACAAAATAAATGCACCCACTCAGGTTGTAGTTCCATTCCATAAGCGTCAGTCCATTTTTCTAAGTGATCACGCAGGTCATTCCTCCTGTTAGAGTCAGTCTTGTCAGTCCTCCATCAGAGATCAAAACTCTTTTTGCATTTCATGTTTAGGAGTCTCGCTCCATTCACTCAGCTGCATTCTGCTAGGGGCATGCCATAATCTGACGGAAAGGTTTTGTCATTCATTTCCCCTCATGTCTGGCACTTGCTAGCTTAGGTCTATTGTCAATGTTCACTAAATTCCATGACAGTCAATGTTCGATCTTTTAATGGACAAGAGTCATTTCCAGTCATTAGGTCTAGGGATTAGTCAATTTGGTCTTCAGCCATGTAGGCTAGAGGGAGGCCCTTACAAAGTTGTTATTCAAAGATTTTCATCGTCACGTTGATAGATTACGACTGTTCTTCAAAACTCTGTTTTGAAGAAAAGTAAAAAAATGTGTCATTTGTGATAATTCTCAAAAAAGTTTCAAGTTGATCTCTTCAGGCGGAGTCATGGTTTCCTTGGCCAAATGCCATGTCAACAACCCTTGCAAAAGGTGCCAAAAAATTTCATCATTTTAGCTAAAAATTCAAAGGGAAAAGTGAAATACAGAGTTGCATTAAATCAGGGAAAGGTGTTAAAACAAAACATTAGCAAAGTGGGTTTTGAAGAAATAAAAATCAAACCCATGACTCCAAATGCCTTTATATAGAATTTCCACAAGAAACATAGTCATTTTGCATACCAAGGTAGAGAGAAACATTGCAAAGTGAGTGTGAGAAAGCTAGCACACATTTTGGGTGAGTTTGGAGGAGTTGTCAAGGGCACGGTTGCACAGACAGAGGAGCGCGGCGAACATAGACAGAGTGACGCACATGGTGCTACCCCAAAATGTTAATTTAACATGGGTGCGGTGCACACATAGAGCACGGTGCACTGGGTTTGCTGCACGGCGCACACCCACAAAGGCCCGAATTTGTGCCAAATTTGCAACAAACTGCCTTGAATCCCTTCCAATTGTCAGGTAGGGTCTAAATCTTGGTTGCTCATCAAATTTCTGTAAATGTGATGGTGGTTCATGGCCGTTTATAGTTGTAATAAAAACTCATAAACCCTACCACATGAAACCATCAAAGCAATTGTTGCTAGGGTTGCAAACTTGTTGTGTTGATGCCAAGGCTCCTTTTTCACCTCTCATTTTTCCCATTCTTTCCATTTTTCCCTTTCCCCCTATCCCATTTTTCTCCATTTTCCCTACCCTAAAGAATTGCTAAACCCCTATTCCCTCTCTCCTCCACTCATTTGTCAATGTAAAACTCCAAAACCCTAGCTTATAAAATCCCCAAACCCTCCTACATGTCCCTAAACAAAATTTTCCCCCATAACCCCTAATCCCATCATATTATTCCCCTTCCTAACACTCCCTTTTTTCATTGTTCCCCTTGGTGGCAGAGATCACAGAAACACATAGTTTCTCTACCATCATCAAAGAGTAGTTCAAGCATAGTCCACATACAATAGTCATGGAATCTGAGCACTCATTGGAATATGAAATGGAGACCCAAAGTGATTCATCCTCAGAAGAACAAGCTCCCGGGAGACATCATAAAAGTGGCAAACATGTTAGGGATGAGCCAACCACCCTCACAGAATTGCAGGCCTGCCCTCTTGCTATGTCATGTTTCCAGCATCTATCATGTTTTGAGTTTTGCCAAAAGGTGGCTAGTGTTCAAGTTCATCGTGAGTTGGCCCATCTTTTTGTGCTTCACCTACATGGAGATCACTCTATCTTAGCCAGGGTCACCTTCACACTGACACCTGAAATTGTCTTATTAGCAACCGGCATACCGAACGTTGGAGAACAATGGCACAAGAAACAGAAGGTTGATTGGCAGCATTATGAGCCTTAAATTAAGGCCAGTTTCTTGAGGCAGCTCCAAAGAGTCTTTCCATTCCAATATTTGAAAGATGAATATGCTCCACTCATGAAATTGATCATGAAATATTTCATCTGTGAGGGGAGGTTCTCTCATTTATATGCCTATCATATCAGGTTGTTCATGCACTTTACCAGGGTGGAGATGATGAACATCCCATATTTCATTTGCAGGAACATAGAGAGGATGAACACCTTCATGCATCACAAAAACCCTCAGCAGCAACTTAACAGTGTTTATCACTTTGCTCTTATTAAGATTTTGGTTGTTCATCAGCTGGGATTACAGGGCATTACTTGGGATGACTTCATCTCCTGTGATCTCTTCAGCACTTCACAGGTATTATCAGAGGTTGAACATGAGATAGGTGGTCCTTCTCATCAGTATGAGCACCATGAGACCACTTCTATGCCAATATTCATCACATATTAAAGAGGCAGTAGGCATTTGTTTGCAGCAGCAAAGTGAGTGTTATCTCCACCCGGGGTGGAAGGGGCCTCGCTTCCGACATCGGCAATATAGGTACAGGACAAGGGCAAGAGGCCCATGCATGACGAGGGGCCATCATGTGAACAAGAGGCCGACTTCATCCTCATTC
>APFE030595063.1:32482-43007 GCA_000404065.3 Pinus taeda | reverse complement strand
CCACCCATGTTGCGAATAACCAACTTCTCTGGACCTCCCAAATCGCACAACAAGATCTATTATCCCAACTCCTGATGATGTTCCCTAGTCCTGCTGGAAGCCTAGGCATCATCTTGCCAACAAGGGCTACCATCCCTCGCACCTCATGCTCACCTAATGTCTAAAGTTGTCGAGCTAGAAAAGTACCATACAACTCCCTCTCGGTCACCTCCCCAAGTGTGAGCCTAGGGGTGGAACATATGCTACCTCAACAATCAACCATGTTATCCCTAAGCTTGTATCTGTCAACTCGTGCACCTACCAAGTGTCTCAACTGGAGAGTCTCCTCCCAGCCCATGACATGTAGTGTCTCATCCAACTGCTTAGGGTGAGCCTCCCATTCCCTGTTGCTTGAATGGAGAGTGTCAAGGGGCAACAACCAAACACTATGTAATTGTAAGAAACAGGGGAGGACGATGGGTGGGTATGATCAAGAGTCTGCCAGAATGCTCAAGAGTAATCCTACGGACATCCTTGTCTTTGACTTGGATCTGCTGACAACCCCCTCGAGGCCCTATCTCCCCTAAACATGGTTTCACTAGATGCTCCACCATGTCCTCATCGATCCTAGGTGAGATGCATTGAATGGTACACCTACTGCCCCTGTCCATAAGTCTCCTTGGAGGTAACGCTCCAAGAACCCACTGCACTATATCATCTTCCATTGCATACCACCCAGTATCACCGCACTCATTGACATGCCATTGTATACCACAACATGTCTCTGTACACCATGGAATACCCCCGGCTACAGCCATACCATCCGGTATTGTCTTGTGTCCTTCCTGTGTCACTGCACCTGACACTCCTTGCACATCCTCAATGCAATGCGAGTCACTCCTCCTACCCCATAGTGTCAACCGACATGTTGTGGTATACCACCATGTATCTCCATGCTCCTCTACAAGCCACTGCTCCTCGCTGCATAGCCCTACATACCACTAGGTGTTATGTCCTAGAATTGGCTCTATATGCATAAGGCCAAATCCCTCTATATAAATTTGGATGCTATGACCTGACTCTGTGTATTCTTGTGTACCACTGCCTACTATCAGACCACCCTATAACATATGGTATCCCACATGTGCCAAAGTGTTCGCCACTCTGAAAGTGACCCCACCATGACACACATCATGTCCCCTCATCCATCCTGGTATACCTAAGTACCCTAACTCCACTCCTGCTAGGGGGGATATCTGTGTTGTGCCAATCCTCTGTGGCCCTTGAGTCCTAAACCTCAATGGGAGAACATCGTCTCCATACAATATTCAGTCTGGTGCCATACCCATGCCACCTCCTACAACCATCTCCTGTCAAAGAATGCTAATCATCCTGCACCCCCGTGTGCAACCAACATGCCAAAACAACGAATGGATTCTGCTCACAAACCACCTGGCCACTAGCATCAACTAGAAATACCCTAAGGAATGCATGCACTCAGGCACAAGGTTGATTACCTCATCAAAGCCATAGCCATCCCGCATGTTTGATATCAGATAGGAAGCCCCCCTAGATCCCAGTGCCAACATGAGCCTCCAACACCCTCAATGTTTGAAAGCTCTCATTGAGCTTTACTCTGGACTACAACCATCTCCATGAGTCTAGCCCACTCCATTGGGTACCAAATCAGAATCTCTTACCATCCAACCAAGGAAAATTTTAAGGATGGAAATTTAATTTAATGTTTAGAAACCTTGGCAAACCTTACTAGTACATAATATGCAATTTGTAAAATGTTTGGAAATGTTTTTGTAAAAGTATTCAAATTTCTAATAATTTTATATAGTATTTATATAAAATTTGGTCATATTTAAGGTAAAATCGTTTTATACTATAAAATTTGGGCGAATAATTTTTAGAAAAAAATGGAAATTAATGATTCTTTTTTTTTTGGAAAAAACATGGAAAATTAGTCCTCTTGCAAATATTATTCCCTAAAATTTTCCTTGCATCCAACCCAAGGGAGGGATCAAATTCACAAACTCTAGCACATAGAACAAGCCCTCCATCCTGCAAGTGTTGCACCTTGCGCAACTCATGTCGCCTCAACTCACCATCTCGATCAACAAGTAAATTTTTTTAGGGAGTCTCTCCATCTCTCTCTCTTTGGTGCAAAGGTAGTCTAACAATGTTGCAAGCCCCATCTATATAAGCCCAGGGAGAGCTATTACCTGGAACTACTATAACTCTATTCACGGACTGTGCATCTAATAGCTCTAAGTTAGTGGTGGGCTCGAAAGAAGACTGCTCGTCCTACTCCGCCATGTGCTCAACATGAGTCACGAACTTCACCTCCATGACTAGCTCACACCCCTCTATGTGCTCTCCATGTTATTGTAGGTGGTTTTCATCCCGCAACTCTATCGTAAATCTAGGTGCCTATGTATCTATCGGCTCCTCATTATGGGTGGTGATGTCTCTCAACACCTCATCATCCTGTTGTGCGATGCTATCACCTGAAAACTTGGTCACGACCTTGGATATCTCAATAATGGATGTCACCTTCTCAACGGGGGACATGTATGTGTCCCTTGGCACCTCTTCAATGGAAGGTCCTATGGGTGTATGCTCTACTTTCTCCCCCAAGGTGTCAATCGGTCCTATCAAAGAGGCCTCCAACAATCGTGACTCTTGTGCCACACTAGGTGTTAGGTTCATATACCAATAGGAGTCATAATTTTGAATGACTAAGGTTAAGCCTTGTAATATTATACATACCTTTGCTTTCTGCAAATGTTTTCCATATTAAAAAATTAAAAATTTAAAGAGGGTATGTCCTAAAAGAATAATCAAAGGACAAAAATTAATGAGAAAATGTCAAAAAATGAAAATATATGAACCCCAAAAAACAAAAGAGACCATGAAAGTGTGCAAGTCAAAATGTCACTACTTTACTTTTATGCATAATAATAATTGTGTGCAACTTGTTACTCATGCCACAATCCATGATAGTCAAATTGTTTAAACTTGGCTATTTCATGCTTTGAATTTTGTGTTTATAGTTAGAGAATAAAATCTAACCAAACAGTTTAATATTGGCAAATCATTAGATAGGTAGAGAAAAAAAAATGAGCTCATCAATTTAATCTGAGCCCTTAGATGATATAAAATTAGACTTAGATAGTCTACTTTGTAAAAGAAAAGGATTTGCTAGCGTAAACACACTCAAGTAAAATGAAGAAAAAATGGTAGGGTAAGTAAATGGGTAAATAGAAGAAAGGTTGTAGAAATATCAAGTGATTACACAAAAGCGCTTATGTCATGTTTAAATACATCTTTCAAATGTGCATAAGCAGTAAACAAAGCAAGGACAATGGTTTATAACTTGGTTTAATTAACATCCCCTCAGTCATTTCAACCCTCTACCTACTAATTTCCTATAAATAAGTTGTAGTACTTTAAATCTCAATAATTGATTGAATAGGTCAACCTCTAGGTTAATTAGATAAATAATTATTTTTATTAAAATATGATCCTAACACCTCACTTTTATATTTTATATATTTAGTTAATACCTTTAATAACTAACTAATAACTTAATAAATAAAAACCTTTATATATATATATAGAATTAAAAACTATGCCCCTTTTTTGGACTTTTTATATTTTTATTATGTATTTAGTTTAATACCTTTTATAACCTAACATAACTTAAAAATCATTACTGTATATATATATATATATATAATCATATATATATTATATATTATATAATATATATATATATGCGCCTTTGACTTTTTATGATAATACAACTTTTGATTTGATAAATTAAATTAACTTATTTTTATCCCCCTCGTCCTAGTCCATCTAAACTACTCCCCATTCAAATTTAGCCATTATAGTCGTTGCCTGATCTTGAATTATAGTTGTTGGAGGTCTGCTCTGTCTATTTAACATGCATAGTTTGATCTGCTTCTCAACTTGTCTTGACGATGAACCACACTGGTTGGTTCGAAACACGTCGACAGATGAAATACCATGTGATTTAAGCCGAAAAATCTATCGTAAACTTGATATGGACCATAGAAGGCTCAATTCAACAACTTAAATCCTACAAGTCAAAGAGGCTCAGAGCATTTCTCTAACTTTTGGAGGGATTGGACCCTCGGCTTAGTGACTTATGGACAAAAAGTGTTAGAATCCCCTTCATAAAATTCATCTCCCTTCATTTCCCCTCATTAGCTTGATAAAACCTTTTTTCTTAAGGTAAAACTTCATTTGCCTAGGGAAAGTAAAAACCACCATGTAAATGTTATTTCATTACAAAACCCACAAAAAGTACTTTATCCTAAGTATCAAATGTATGAAATAAAATGCGCATATTTTACATTATGCTTAAGGGATATTACCCGCTCCGCTCATTCACTTCATACTAATTTTTAGTTTTATTATATAATCCCCAAAATTCCATTAACCCGTATTAATTAATTCCTTTATATAAATAAGCCAACCCCTAGTTTAGTTATAAACTATACACTTTACCCCATATCCCGACAAAATTTATTAATCCCGGCATTTATCCCCGTCCAATCGCCTAATCCTGTCATTAAGCAGCATCCAATCTGATAATCCAATGATTAAATCCTAAACTAATCCCATACCGCCAAAGATTAAAGTTATGCCCCCCCACAGAAGCCTTTGCTTTATCCCCTATGCAATTCCCTCACCCGACTCTTGTTTGATCATCACCCCCATCATTTGACGGCCTACATCCATATCAACCGAACCCGATCGACGACCTTTACCCACCCGATAAAGCAGTTTTCCCCGACCCCCTACTGCTACGTGTCAAACGTTGGAGTACATCGGGTGACCCCTCCCAAATACCGCCCCCTCCATAAAAGCGGTGCGATGGCCAAGAAAAACCACTTCCCCGCTGTTGATGCCTCGAAAATCGTTGCATCAACATCGGGGAAAACCACCCGGTCCGGACCTTAATGCAGCTCCTTTTCGATTGGGATGGTGGCTCCGACTGGATACAATGGGACCAGTTTCCCAATGATGAATAAAAAGGGGTTGGATGAGTGACTGGTTTTCTAATAAGTGATAATGGATGGATGACTTAATCTAAAGAGCGAAAATACAAATAACTATTCTATCCCAGGAAATTTCTATTCTTAAGTGCAATGTTTGATGATCTCTGTTCATCAATAAGCATATAGATGACTCTATTCGATAAACATAGACATGCATTCATATAATAATTGCTTTGTTCAAATAGTTGAACAAAGTAATTAACAAAACATTGTTATACTTGTCTTTTATATATTACTGATACATGTATGACTAAAAGAAAAGCATCTTGTAAACATCCAATAGTGGAAAGTATAAAGAATGTTGTTGAAACACATGCATATATTCAATAATAGCAAGAGTAATCAAATAACAATTCACATAAAAAGAATTAATTCAGACATAGATAGTAGTACCATATGTGTTGCAAATCATTCCCAACATCAATCGCAATTTGAATTCCTTCTTTCAACTCAGAGATACTTTTAAACAAAGGCAATAGTGCACATCCACATAAAAGCTTCGTTGTCAAAAATTGGAATAATTTGGCCCAATCTTTATAAAAAAAATATACCTGAAGTATAGTAGTGCAACTTCAGGTTTGAGTCTTATACAAAAACTGAGGACCCTTTCTAAATGCATGAAAGGGTCTATAAATACTTAATTAAACTAACTAACTACAAAATTAAAATGCTCTTTAATTGGTATAGCTTGATCTTGAATATCTCCTTCACAGCAATTTGGTGGTCGGCAACATGATTCATCACTCTGGTTGTTTTCCCTTTGATCTGAGTTGGCATATCGCTAGCATCGGTTCCACTTCTTGAGGGCGGCTGCGACGAGAATTGAGTTGAGCCGAGTATGTGGCATCTTGTATATCGGGAATGATACACCCGATTGCATCTTTTAGACACTTGAGGGCGGCTCTCTAGCTGTATGGTTTTACTAGGAACAACCAATAGGTGTCCCAAGTTAAACTTTGAATACCTGTAATCAACCTCCCATTCTTTTCCAGCTCTTATAACATGATGCTCCAATTTTTAGCATAGCAATTTACCTAGTGTACATTGAGAGATCATATTAGATAAATAGAGAGTATTGTTAATTAATTCAATCAAATTACTTGTGGATAATTTGCATCTAGAAACTGCTCTCTATGCCTTCATCAATTGGGACTGCCATTCCAAGAATAGGATTTCTTTATGTGATTCTAGGATTTTAGGCAAATTTGTTGCCTGTCCCTCACTAGTGTCCTGCCAAATAAGAAAATCTGTTAAGGTCTCATCGGCCTGCTCTAGGTCCTGTCTAGCATCGACTGATTTATCGATTATTGATGCTATTATGTCACACAGGGGTTCAACTTGAGCAATTTCATGACACAATAGTCTTATTTGTGTTACCAGTGCCTTATTAATCTGTAGTGCTTCTGTCCTGAAATCGGCAGGCTGCGGAAGACTCTTGAACTTCTCTATTTGAAGTGATAATTGAGCAATTTGTTCATCTTTTGTCTTTACCATTAGTTCATTCTTCGTCGTCAATTTTGCCAATGCTTCCGATAATTCTTTCTGCCTTTGAATCGCACTTGAATCTACCCTCTGTTTCTCTTCAAGTAGTTGCTTGTTCAATTGATTATTTAACTGTTGCTGAGTTGACAATTGTTGTTCTAATTGTTCAGCTTTCTGTTGTGCCTTTGATAGCTGTGTTTGTAACAAAATGACTACCTGGTCTTTTTCTTTTAGAAAATTACTCACTTCCAATGCCTTGTCCATGGTGGCCGCCGAATAGGCTCCGGCATACTGGGACAACTTTGTTAGGTCACCGGAAGGATCGAACTCCTCTTTCCAAACTACGTTGGCTGTCTCTGTTTGTTCGAGGAACAGGGAAGGTTGATCAATCCTTCTCCTTTTCCGTTGTCGCTTTACTACGGCCCTGTGTTTTGGGCTGTAGAAGACATCCAATGGAGGTATATCCTCCACTTGCAAAATGATTTGATCCGAAGGATCTTTTTAGAATTATTTCTAAGTCTATACTAGGGGGTAGGCTACTGGTTCCTTCACTTGGAACCTTTTCTGACGCTGTATCCTGTGTATCTGTCGCTTTGGATGTATCATCATCTTTTGAGCTTTCCAGATTCCTTATGATTGAGTCGAATTGCTGCCATTCTTGGAGAAATTTCGGGTCAATCTGGGTATCGACATTCACATCCTTGCTGCTCTTATCTTGCTCCTTTTTCTGTTGCTCCTCGTGTATTTTCTCTTGCTCTTTCCTTCGCGCTTCCTCCAGTTCTTTCCTCTATACTTCCTCCTACTCTTTCCTCTGGACTTCTTCAAAAATTTCTAATGTAGCAGGAGTTTCATTTATAAGTCGTTGTTCAGGCTCGCTTGCTTGTGTCATCGGGACAATAGCTAGTAAATCTAGAGGCAGCATTTGCAACCTCTGCTCTCTGAGTTTGTTGAATTCCACTAACCCGTCATCGTGATATCCCATTTTTGCTAGTGTTTGAACCTGAAATAATGACTCCGCTGAAGAAAATAGGTCATCAAACTCATCTTCTTTATGTTCAAACTTAGTGAGTTTTGTCTGTTCCAGTACATTATAGACGATTTTCCTTGGATCAAATCGTCTATTAGGAAGAGTGGTGAGATTCAGTATATTTATCTTTTATGTTTCTTTCTCTGCATGCTTATAGTCATGCAAAGTGTAAACACCACACCTTAGAGGAAAAGGAGGCCAAACTTGCTTCTTTGAATTCCTCAGAGTCTTGGTCGCTCCTGCGGACGTAAGCTGATATGCTATTTCTCTAGCCAATAGTTTGTCGGGTATGTACAAGGGGAGAACATGAGGCTTGGCATGGCTGCCGAAAACTCTTATATATGTAAATCTATCCTCTCCGAACCAATTTCCTAGGGCGGTTAAGTCAATCTCTGCTTGTGAGGAAATCTTAGGAGCAGGCTTGTCAAAAATTGCATAGTAAATGGGCAACATAAATCCATTGCAAACTTGATACAGGTGGTCTTTATAATGGGCTTTCTACAACTTCCGGTGATAGATATGAATCAGCATGGGGTCCTGTGGAGTCCATCTCCACCCCAGCACAACAAAGAGTATCTAAGATGTAGGCACTATAATAAAATGGAGGAATAGACCTATCGGTAATGCGAGTTTTATTTCTGAACTCAAGAATAGCAGTTGCTAACTTATCAGATAATATATTCCCCCAATCCATTATTTCGCTATTGACCGTTGCTTCCATTAAAGGAACCATGTCTATTGAGAATTTTGAGGAATCATGCAACCCCCAAATTCTACACATCATCGGCCCAGCGTAACAATAAGGAGAACATAATGAATCAACAGAGTACTTACCCGAGGACTCATGCTTGTGTCTTGCAGGGTTCTGTCTCCATTCCCGTATAGGTGTTGATTCAGTTTCATTTTCATCTCTGAATTTCTCCAGAAATTCTTTGTTAAACTTCTTCTGTGGCTCTGGTAAATGGTACATTTGTCTCAAATCATTGGGTTGAAACGAACCGAAGACTCTCCCACCAACTGTGCAAAATGTTCTGTTTATAACCGGGATTTCCTCGACTGCCCACCTTACTACATCTGTGTATGGAAGAATTTTCTCTCGAGCCGCTATCCAGTGTAAGTAAGAATCGGCTAAATCCTTTAAGGTAGCCTCGGACTTTCGGTTTGAACCTGTTGTAGCTTGTATTGATACTGGTTCAGGCTCTTCGGCTTCAACTAGATTAAAGATGCTCTGCCAACTAGTATTGCCGAGACCAAGACATGTAGTGTATGAGATCAATCCTTTTTTACTTGGTCCCTGATCGGTGGTAGATTGTCCTGTTACTGGGAAGCTAAAGTTGTTCCAATTTTTTTAGATTTCTTCCCCATTTGGCCTAAATTTGCTGCTTCAGAGGAGCTCTGCGCAGGAGATAAAATGAACGTAATGCAGAGAATAGGTGGTGCAAACCAAGCATGAAAGAGTTATATCAATCAATGAATAATGAAGGATTAAAATAATATTGCCGCGGATAAAATCTCTAAAGAGATTTTGGCATAACTACTCCATTAATTGGCCATTTGAAACCTGTCAATCATTTAAATGCTCATCATATCGTTTATTCTTCGAATAATTCATTTAAGCGTGGCTTTGATTTTTTGGCGGTTGATCACAAGTGAATCACTATCGGGAATAGAAAGGCTTTTAATAATATTTAACATTATATACCCAAGCCTTTACAATCCTTTTTGAAATTCATGCTTAGCTTTATCGCAATCGGAGATTGGAGGAATGCTCGAGTATTTACATTTGTGTCCTTGCGAAATCCCCGATCGCCGATAGCGATAAAGCTAATTCGCATCGGGAGTTTTTAGAAGGGAGCCTTTTGTTACAAGTATGTTATATTCCCCGATCGCCGATAGCGATATCGCATCGGAGCATAGAGAGAGGGCATTTTGTTACAATCGCTTACCTTTCCCGATATCCGATAGTTATTTGCTTGTCGCATAGGGGCAAAACAATGGGTATTTTTGTTATGCATCCTTTGTTATTGCGATATGCGATCTTGCAATCGCTTTATCGCAATAATAAAGAATTATTCATTTATTTTTATAAGACCGATTTATGTTCACTCAAAAGGTTTATAATATATTATTTATTTTCGAACCTTTTGAGGAATGATAAGTTGATACCAATTTTATTCATAAATCTAAAAGGGACCCATTTCATATTATAGTTTGAAAGTAAAATTTTATGAAATGGGGGATTGTTATACAGCACAACAATTAGCGATTCGCTGGGAGAAACAGTTATCTCTGAGAAATGTTGAAATACTTAGACTTTCTTTATATAGAAATCTTATCAAAGAGGAAAATTCTAATATAACTAGGTATACATACATTCTAAATCTAATAAGAGCTATTTTTGATAATTTATTCTCTTGTTAAAATTAAATACATTCTAAGTTTTAAATTGGCCTCTATTGGTTGATAATGATAAAACAAAGAACCTTTCCAACTTAGCCTTTTTAATGACTCCTTTGTCATAGACAGAGCCTCTGCTGCCAGCAAACGTTCATAGTTTCGACAAGGATACCTTTTAACCATTTGATTGTCTATTATCCCATCCATTTCAGAGTATGATTAAAAGAATGAATCCAAAAATATGTTTTCATATTTTGTATTTCCTTTCCTTTTCTATTATTTTGTAAGATAAAAATCCATTGTCCTGGTTTGGTGACCAGCTGTTTGACAATGTCATTAACTGGTTGTAATCTAACCGAACAAGCTGGCTTGTGATGAGACCCCTTGTCTTATGATTATAAGCCATTACCCTGTTTTGGTATGCAGTGTTGGTAATGTTGGTTAAATTATTTCCCAATGATCATGGTAAGCAGGCTTGTAATAAGACCCCTTATCTTTTATATCAAATATTTTAGAAAGTTACACTCTGAGTAATCATAAA
>APFE030595063.1:0-31633 GCA_000404065.3 Pinus taeda | reverse complement strand
CAAAAGATGACTTGATAATTTGCTGATGTTTTGCATGAGTAATTTTGGCCTTTTCTCTTTCTTCTTCTAATTTTAAGATTTGATCATGTCTAAGTTGAATAGAATGAGGGGGGCTTTCTTCAATAAACTGAACTAGGGCTAGAGAAGGAAGCAATAGATTGGTTGGTAGAACTACTTCTTTCCCATATACAAGATTGAATGGAGAGGTACCTATGGAAGCCTTCTGCATTATTCTATCAGCCCATAGTGCAAATATCAAAGATTTATGCCGGTTTTTATGATTTTGTTCAATAGTTCGCTTAATCATTTTGACTAGATTTTTATTGGTAGATTCTGCAAAACCATTACCCTGAGGATAGTAATTTGCAGAATATTTTAATTTAAATCCTCTTTTAATGGCAAACTCAAACATAGAATTTCCAGAGAAATAAGATGCATTATCGAAAACAAGAGCATTTGGGACACCAAACCTGGTAATGATGAATTCATCTATAAACTCTATAATTACTTCAGAGTTTGTTGTCTTTAAAGGAATTGCTTCAACCCACTTAGTAAAGTAATCAGTAGCAGTAAGGATATACTTATGTTGTTTGGAGGACTGTGGAATTATTTCCCCAATGATATCCAATCCCCATTTCTCGAAAGGTTGATCAATGTTGACTGGTTGCAAAGGGAAAGCTGGTTTTCTTTGTCTTCCATTGGGGATTTGACAACTTCGGCATTTCCTTACATATTCGTGAGTATCTCTGAATAGGGTGGGCCAATAATATCCAGCATGAATGATTTTGTGGGCTGTTGTGTCAGCTCCAAAATGTCCTCCTGCTGGTCCATCATGTAGCTCCTGTAAAACCTTTTGCGCTTCAGGTTTTTCTAGGCATCTTAATAAAATTGAACCATAATTTTGCCTAAAAAGTACATCATCAATGATTATGAAGTTTTTTGCTTTTAATCTAATGGCACGTTTTTTTTATAAGAAAGATTAGGAGGTGCATACCCATTTTTTAAATAGAAGATCAAGTCTGCATATTGTGATTCAGGATCAGTGATACTTATCTGATTAATTTCTTCAGTATGTTTTGTATCACCTGATTCTTGAATGTTGGATGCTCCTGCTAATAACCTGCAAAAACCTTGGCCCCTAACAATCTTTGCTGGCTTGATTTCCAAGTCATATTCTTATAGTGCTGTAACCCAATTCGCCCTTTTTTCTCCTAATTCTCTTTGGATTAGTAATTGTGTTACTGCTGAAAAAGGAACTATAACTTTTGTATGGGCTTTTAAAAGGAAGGGTCTGTAATGTTTGACAGCTTTGTACACAGCAAAGGATTGTTTTTCAACTTCTGAATAATTAAGTTCAGCACCTTGAAGATTTGAACTATAAAATGAAATTGGTGCTTCCAAGTTATGATCATTAATCTGAGTGAGTACTGCTACATAAGATGAAGTGGACGCGATAGTATACAGTATGAAATGATTAGAAAAATTAGGAGTGTTTAAAGCGGGGGCATTGATTATTGATTGTTTGATAGAGCCAAATGCTTCCTTTTCTGGAGATCCCCATCTAAACACCGAATTTTTCTTAATCATGGTTTGCAATGGTAAAATAATCTGGGAAAAATCAGGAACAAATCTCTTAACAAAGTTAATTTGACCTAAAAATGACTGCATGGATTTTTTGTTATGAGGGAATGGAATTTCAGAAATCTCTTTAATTCTATCTATATCAATATAAATACCATCTTTGGAAACAATAAAGCCCAAGAGCTTTCCTTGATTAAGAGCAAAGAAGGATTTTTTAGGATTGAGTGAAATACCATACCTTCTGCAGCGTCCAAAGATTTGATTTAAATCATGTAAATGATTGGATCTCTTCTTGGAGAATACAGTAATATCATCTAAATAGACAACTACTATTTTATTAATCAATCCTCTGAAGCTATATCCATTGCTCTTTGGAATGTAGCTCCTGTGTTAATAAGTCCAAAAGGAATTTTTTGGTAAGCATAATCTCCCCATTTTGTTCTGAAGGTAGTTTTGAGTATGTCATCAGGATGGACCAAAATTTGGTTATATCCTGAAAAACCATCAAAAAAGGACATTAACTCAGAACCTGCTATTGAATGGAGTATCTGCTCCATGGTAGGTAATGGGAAATTATCTTTTTGGCTTGCTTTATTCTGGTTTCTGAAATCTATGCAAATCCTGATGTCGCCATTTTTCTTTCTAACAGGCACCATATTGGAAATCCAGTTTGAATGCCGGACAGGAAAAATAATCTTAGCTTTCAAGAGTTTATTGAGTTCTGATTTTATTTGACTCTCTAAGTTAGGATGAATTTTCCTCAACTTCTGTTGGACTGGTTTTTGTTCAGAAAGCATTGGAATGGTATGTTGAATGATTGATGTATTGTATGTTTTTAAATCATCATATTTCCAAGCAAAGATATGTTTATTTTTCTTAATAACCTAATGAATGTTGTTCTTTCTTCCACCAGAAAGTACTAATCCCAAATTGATGTTTTGAGGGTTTTGCTCAGTACCAAGGTTTATCAACTCAAATCTTAAAGTGGAACTTTGGAGCTTTGAATTGGTTACCTGTTTAAACGTGTCTTTAATATCATAGAGATCCTCTAGTTTAAGCATTGGTTTCGGTATTGAGTTTTCTTCTTGCTTTTCCTTCATCTGGAGGTCATGATCGCTTTCATCAATGATTTGATCATCGTAGGACTTGTTGGAAGTCAAGAAATTTAAGATGTCTTCATCGTGATTGAAAACTCACCAATTGGTGATATTGTCAGGAATTGATGGTCTAAAAATTAACTCTACTGAAAATCTATCTGGGTTGTAATCTTCGGAAGGTAGGAGTTTAGAAGCAATATTGGCTAGCAAGTCAACTGTTGCATTCTAGGATCTAGCGATAGGAGAAATATTGAATGCTAAAAATTGAGATATAAGTTCCTGGACCAAAGACTGATAGTGCTTGAGGTGACTAGAAAGACAATGAATTGTATTTCTAACTTGTTTTATGACAATCTCTGAATCACCAAACACTTTCAAATATTGAACTTTAAGACCAATAGCTTTATATATTCCTTGAACTAAGGCCTCATACTCAGCTGTATTATTTGTGCATTCGAATTCCAACCTACAAGACAACATAGTTTTTTCTCCCTCAGGGCTAACTAAAATACACCTTGCTCCTGATCCTTAACTGGATTTAGATCCGTCAAAGTATAGTGACCAAAATAAAGAATTATCAACAATTTTATTTACAGTGTTCTCAACAATATTAACACATCTTGATCTATCAGTTTGTGAAAAAATTTCAATTTGGGACGTGAAATTATTTACTGAGAAAGGAGACGATTGGGCAGTATAATTGCCAAAGAATGATTCATAAGAGTAATTCCCCAAAATGTTATTATTAAATGCTATTGATTGATTTTCCTGTTCAAATTCAGTGACTGTATGGGTCATATGTTTCTCCCGATTGATTTTAATTTGATTTGGCTTTCCCTTGTAGGGTAGCCACATATGGGACCAATCGGTAGAAATATAACCATAGAGTTTCTCAGACCAATCCCTACTCAAGATTAAACCATAAAACTCGGGTATATCAGCAATTAAGATAGCAATTCTCTGAACTACTCTTGGATCAGCTGACAACCTAATAGTTACAGAGTTGATTTCCCCTAAAACCTGGACCTTGGTTCTATCCAACTGCACAATGTGAATTGCAGACTTTTGGGGTTCAATGTTAAGTTTAGAACAAATTGAAGCTAGCATTATATTAGAGGATGCCCCTGAGTCAATCAAACAATTGTGTAGATTTCGATTATAGATCGGGAGTATGGGAATTTGATCTGTCTCCAATTAAAATCGTATTAGTAGCTTCAATCCTACCAGAAGGTGGTTGACCTGAATCATTTGCAGCTTTAGCACTAGGAAGAGGCGAAGAAGGCACTGCATTTAGTTCCTTAAGAAGCAATTTCTGTTGATGTTTTAGTTTGTTAAGTTCAAACATGGTGAGGTTTGCTTTTGTCTTCTTCATATCATCAACAATATTATAATCCATTCAATCTGATACTACCAACATTTTAGATGTTGAAGGTATATTTGAGGATGATGGTTGGTTTTGAGGTAATGTTGTGGACGGCTTCTTTGTGGGTACCTTTTCCTTTGTAGTAGTAGTACCTGCACTCCTTTTCTTTGAACTTGCCTGGACAGGTTCAGGGGCACCTTTACTCCTGGTAGTCACAGGAAAAGCTTCTTGTTCATTTTCTGTATCGAAGTTAGGTAATATGAAGTCCCACATTCCATGGCATTTGACAACTTCCTCTTCTTCGAATTCATCGGATGGTGAAATTGTTTCATCTTCTTCTTCCTCTTCAGGATCTGAATCTGCATTAGATATAACATTTGGTGGTTTTGACTTAGGTTTCTTAAAATTCCTAAATGGTTTCTTTGTTGAATTTTCTGCTACTTGTTTTTTGATTTCAACCATTTCATTTGACATTGTTTTGAGGACCTTTTGTAGACCCTCCATATCGTATCGATCTTTAGGGGTTTTCTTCTTTGAATCATCTTTAAAAGAAACTTTTTTGGATTTCCTATCTTCGAGAGTAGCTTTCCTTTCTAAAGCAATAATGCGTTTCTCCACAGCAAGCGCTTCTTTCATGTTTTCGGCTAAAGTTGGTTTTCCAGCCCTATCTACAAAAATGGCTATATTTGAAGGTAGGGTTGTTAAATACCACTCGCTTCTGATTTGCTCACTTGTCTTGGAATCGGTAGGGATTTTATTCAAGAGTTTATTGAATTGGGAGTTAAACTCCTTGATAGGTTCTCTAGATTCAATCCTTAGATTTGAAAGATCATTAATTAGTGTCGCTAAGGATCTATCATCGCCATACATAGTGAGAAACTGCTCTTGAAAGATATTCCAGCTGGTAATGGATCTAGAGGGTAAGGAAAAATACCAAGACCCAGTTGATCCTTGTAAGGTGTAAGGGAAAAGCCTAACGATAACATCTTCTTCTGTCACTCCTTTTAGATTAACTGATAACATGAAATTGTTAATATGTTCCTCGGCCAATGTTCCAGCATCTGGATTAAATTTTGGTAACCATTTCTCAGGATAATCAGGTAATGGATGTAATGGTGCAGGCATAGTGACCGCACCAGGACTGTTCCATGGATTCTAGGCCATCTTAGAAGTAACAACAATTGCCGATGGAGTTCCAGGTGTTTGGGGAGGAGTTGGTATTGAAGATTGAATAGATTGTGATGTTGAAGTTGGCGATCCCTATTGAACAACAATATGTAATGGGGGAGTGGATATTTTACTTCGCACTGGAGAGGATGAGATGGAGGATGATGAAGAAAAGGTCTTACTACCAGATCCTTCAATGTTCTTTTTAACCTTTTTCCTTTTCGGTAAAGGCAACTCAGCAGGTTCATTGCCGCGTTTTCTGCTTTAAAGTCTGGTGAGAGGGTGAGGTAGATTGAATTGCGAAGTCTCACTGCCTTGAGATACTTCATATTTCTGAGGTGATATGGAAAAGCCTTGAAGTTTCTAGATGAGAGACTGCACTTCAGGGGACTCAGGACTTAATCGTTCTGAAGTATGATGGGATTGAGCAGTGGTAGTTTGTTCCTCTTCTTCTTGTTTGGATACTGGTATTTCAGAATGCAAACGGGAGGTCTGAGGTGAGGTGGAGGGATATTTACTCTGAGAATGGCCTATAGATTTTGATTTACTCGCCATTCATAGTTCATGCCCTCCTTCTAGCGCCAAAAATGTTGATGCCTCGAAAATCATTGCATCAACATCGGGGAAAACCACCCGGTCCGGACCTTAATGCAACTCCTTTTCTGTTTGGGATGGTAGCTCCGACTGGATATAATGGGACCAGTTTCCCAATGATGAATAAAAAGGGGATGGATGAGTGACTGGTTTTCTAATAAGTGATAATGGATGGATGACTTAATCTAAAGAGCGAAAATACAAATAACTATTCTATCCCAGGAAATTTCTATTCTTAAGTGCAACGTTTGATGATCTTTGTTCATCAATAAGCATATAGATGACTCTATTCGATAAACATAGACATTCATTCATATAATAATTCCTTTGTTCAAATAGTTCAAACAAAGTAATTAATAAAACATTGTTACACTTGTCTTTTATATATTACTGATACATGTCTAACTAAAAGAAAAGCATCTTGTAAACATCCACTAGTGGAAAGTATAAAGAATGCTATTGAAACACATGCATATATTCAATAATAGCAAGAGTAATCAAATAACAATTCACATAAAAAGAATGAATTTAGACATAGATAGTAGTACCATATGTGTTGCAAATCATTCCCAACATCAATCGCAATTCGAATTCCTTCTTTCAACTCAGAGATACTTTTAAACAAAGGTAGTAGTACACATCCACATAAAAGCTTAGTTGTCAAAAATTGGAATAATTTGGCCCAGTCTTTATAAAAAAAATATACCTGAAGTACAGTAGTGCAACTTCAGGTTTGAGTCCTATACAAAAACTGAGGACCCTTTCTAAATGCATGAAAGGTCTATAAATACTTAATTAAACTAACTAACTACAAAATTAAAATGCTATTTAATTGGTATAACTTGATCTTGAATATCTCCTTCACAGCAATTTGGTAGTCGGTAGCATGATTCATCACTCTGGTTGTTTTCCCTTTGATCTGGGTTGGCATATCGCTAACATCAATTCCACTTCTTGAGGGCGGCTGAGACGAGAATTGAGCTGAGCCGAGTATGTGGCATCGTGTATATCGGGAATGATACACCCGATTGCATCTGTTAGACACTTGAGGGCGGCTCTCTGGCTGTATGGTTTTACTAAGAACAACCAATAGGTATCCCAAGTTAAAATTTGAATACCTGTAATCAACCTCCCATTCTTTTCCAGCTCTTGATAACATGATTGCTCCAATGTTTTAGCCGATAGAAATTTACCTGGTGTACATTGAGAGATCATATTAGATAAACATAGAGTATTGTTAATTAATTCAATCAAATTACTTGTGGATAATTTGCATCTAGAAACTCCTCTCTCTACCTTCATCAATTGAGACTGCCATTCCAAGAATAGGATTTCTTTATGTGATTCTAGGATTTTAGGAAAATTTGCTGCCTGTCCCTCACTAGTGTCCTGCCAAGTAAGAAAATCTGTTAAGGTCTCATCGGCCTGCTCTAGGTCCTGTCTAGCATCGACTGATTTATCGATTATTGATGTTGTTATGTCACACAGGGGTTCAACTTGAGCAATTTTATGACACAATAGTCTTATTTGTGTTACCAGTGCCTTATTAATCTGTAGCGCTTCTGTCCTAAAATCGGCAGGCTGCGGAAGACTCTTGAACTTCTCTATTTGAAGCGATAATTGAGCAATTTGCTCCTATGTTGTCTTTACCATTAGTTCATTCATCGTCTTCAATTTTGCCAACGCTTCCGATATTTATTTTTTCCTTTGAATCGTGCTTGAATCTACCCTCCATTTCTCTTCAAGTAGTTGCTTGTTCAGTTGATTATTTAACTGTTGTTGAGTTGACAATTGCTGTTCTAACTGTTCAGCTTTCTGTTGTGCCTCCGATAGTTGTGTTTGTAACAAAATGATTGCCTGGTCTTTTTCTTTTAGAAAATTACTCACTTCCGTTGCCTTGTCCATGGTGGCCGCTGAATAGGCTCCGGCATACTGGGACAGCTTTGTTAGGTCATCGGAAGGATCAAACTCCTCTTTCTAAACTACGTTGGCTGTCTCTGTTTGTTCGGGGAACAGGGAAGGTTGATCAATCCTTCTCGTTTTTCGCTGTCGCTTTACTACGGCCCTGTGTTTTGGGCTGTAAAAGACATCCAATGGAGGTATATCCTCCACTTGAAAAATGATTTGATCCGAAGGATCTTTCGGAATTATTTCTAAGTCTGTACTAGGGGGTAGGCCACTGGTTCCTTCACTTGGAACCTTTTTTGACGTTGTATCTTGTGTATCTATTGCTTTGGATGTATCAGCATCTTTTGAGCTTTCCAGATTGCTTATGATTGAGTCGAATTGTTGCCATTCTTGGAGCAATTTCGAGTCAATCTGGGTATCGGCATTCACATCCTTGTTGCTCTTATCCTGCTCATTTTTCTGTTACTCCTCATGTATTTTCTCTTACTCTTTCCTTCGCGCTTCCTCCTGTTCTTTCCTCTATACTTCCTCCTACTTTTTCCTCTGGACTTCTTCAAAAATTTCTAATGTAGCAGCAGGTTCGTTAGTAAGTCACTGTTTAGGCTTGCTTGATTGTGTCATCGGGGCAGTAGCTAGTAAATCTAGAGGCAGAGTTTGCAACCTCTGCTCTCTGAGTTGTTGAATTCCACTAACCCGTCATCGTGATATCTCATTTTTGCTAGTGTTTGAACCTGAAATAATGACTCCGCCGAAGAAAATAGGTCATCAAACTCATCTTCTTTATGTTCAAACTTAGTGAGTTTTGCCTGTTCCAGTACATTATAGACGATTTTCCTTGGATCAAATCGTCTATTAGGAAGAGTGGCGAGATTCAGTATATTTATCTTTTCTGTTTCTTTCTCTGCATTCTTATAGTCATGTAGAGTGTAAACACCACACCTTAGAGGAAAAGGAGGCCAAACTTGCTTCTTTGAATCCCTCAGAGTCTTGGTCACTCCTGCGGACGTAAGCTGATATGCTATTTATCTAGCCAATAGTTTGTCGAGTATGTACAAGGGAGAACATGAGGCCTGGCATGGCTACTGAAAACTCTTATAGATGTAAACTTATCCTCTCCGAACCAGTTTCCTAGGGCGGTTAAGTCAATCTCTGCTTGTGAGGAAATCTTAAGAGCAGGCTTGTCAAAAATTGCATAGTAAATGGGCAACATAAATCCATTGCAAACTTGATACAGGTGGTCTTTATAATGGGCTTTCCACAACTTCTGGTGATAGATATAAATCGGCATGGGGTCCTATGGAGTCCATCTCCACCCCAGCACAGGAAATTCGGAGTTAAAACAAAGAGTATCTAAGATGTAGGCACTATAATAAAATGGAGGAATAGACCTATCGGTAATGCGAGTTTTATTTCTGAACTCAAGAATAGCAGTTGCTAACTTATCAGATAATATATTCCCCCAATCCATTATTTCGATATTGACCGCTGCTTCCATTAAAGGAACCATCTCTATTGAGAATTTTGAGGAATCATGCAACCCCCAAATTCTACACATCATCACCCCAACGTAACAATAAGGAGAACACAATGAATCGACAAATCACTTACCCGAGGACTCATGCTTGTGTCTTGCGGGGTTCTGTCTCCATTCCCGTATAGGTGTTGATTCAATTTGATTTTCATCTCTGAACTTCTCCAGAAATGCTTTGTTATACTTCTTCTGTGGCTCCGGCAAATGGTACATTTGTCTCAAATCATTGGGTTGAAACGAACCGAAGACTCTCCCGTCGACTATGCAAAATGTTTTGTTTGTAACCGGGATTTCCTCGACTACCCACCTTACTACATCTGCGTATGGAAGAATTTTCTCTCGAGCCACTATCCGGTGTAAGTAAGAATTGGCTAAATCCTTTAGGGTAGCCTCGAACTTTCGTTTCGAGCCTGCTGTAGCTTGTATTGATACTGCTTCAGGCTCTTCGGCTTCAACTAGATTATAGATGCTCTGCCAACTAGTATTGCCGAGACCAAGACATGTAGTGTCTAAGATCAATCCTTTTTTACTTGGTCCCTGGTCAGTAGTAGATTGTCCTGTTACTGCAGAAGCTGAAGCTGTTCCAAATTTTTTAGATTTCTTCCCCATTTGGCCTAAATTTGCTGCTTTGGAGGAGCTCTACGCAGGAGATAAAATGAACGTAATGCAGAGAATAAGTGGTGCAAACCAAGTATGAAAGAGTTATATCAATCAATGAATAATGACAGATTAAAATAATATTGCCGCGGATACAATCTCTGAAGATATTTTGGCATAACTACTCCATTAATTGACCATTTAAACCTGTCAATCATTTAAATGCTCATCATATCGTTTATTCGCCGAACAATTCATTTAAGCGTGGCTTTGATATTTTGGCGATACTATCGGGAATAGAAAGGCTTTTAATAATAATTTAACATAATATACCCAAGCCTTTACAATCCTTTTTGAAATTTGCGCTTGGCTTTATCGCAATCGGAGATTGGAGGAATGCTCGAGTATTTACATTTGTGTCCTTGCAAAATCCCCGATCGTCGATAGCGATAAAGCTAATTCGCAACGGGAGTTTTTAGAAGGAAGCCTTTTGTTACAAGTATGTTATATTCCCCGATCGCCGATAGCGATATCGCACCGGAGCATAGAGAGAGGGCCTTTTGTTACAATCGCTTACCTTTCCTGATATTCGATAGTTATTCGCTTGTCGCATCGGGGCAAACCAATGGGTCTTTTTGTTATGCATCCTTTGTTATTGCGATATGCGATCTTGCAATCGCTTTATCGCAATAATAAAGAATTATTCATTTATTTTTATAAGGCCGATTTATGTTCACTCAAAAGGTTTATAATATATTATTTATTTTCGAACCTTTTGAAGAATGATAAGTTGATACCAATTTTATCCATAAATCTAAAAGGAACCCATTTCATATTATAGTTTGAAAGTAAAATTTTATGAAATGGGGGGTTGTTGTACAGCACAACACCCGCTTAACCCAAAAAACCGCCAACTATTCATTCATAAATGAACCCACCAAAATTAATTGTTTTTCTATAAAAGGTCGTGAAGGCCTATTTTCACCCTTTTTCACTCATTTTCTTTGTAAACTCTGAAAACCTTTGCGACACCTGCAAACGCCGAACTTGCCAACAGACCTCCAAATTCGCTCCAGAAAACGTTGCAGACAACCCAACTGACCTCTCAGTCCGTACCAGAATCGTACAAACCTTTGCAACTGCCGTGAACAATCAACTTGAAGCCCATTTGCCCAATTCCATGTATTCCACCATAGAATACTACTCCCTGTTCAAATTTGGAAACGCTCAGCCTGTCAAGTATTTTCATTAAGTAAAATTAATTGAAAAATACCTTAAATTTGAAAACCTACAGCCAAAACCTCTGATAGTTTCCAATTTCCATTCAAAATATTTGAATAAACCACCAAAGCCTAATTTAAATCGACAATAACTGAATAATGGATTCCCTTGTTGCCCTGGACATTAGACCTATCGCAACTCCCCATTTGGACCTCGATCACCTTCCCTTGGCTAACAAGGATTTCCAAATCAAGGATACATCTACTCAAAACCTCCTGCTTAAAATCCATTATTTAAGTAGGGAAGGATACCTCAACCATGCTGATGATATTAGCCTTTGCGAGTCAAATTTACCCAAATACCAGTTCCCACAAGTACACATTTTCCCTGAAATTGTCCACCAATGCCATGCCTATTACATTCCCAACCTTAGAGCTATTATGTCACCTGAACAAAAGATTTTGTTCACCATTACAGCTGAGTCCATAAATGAAATGTTGCAACTCCAACCAGGACCAAACCTGGCCCCACTCTCAATTAGAGATTTGTTAGACCAATATTCCAAGTTAAGTCCCTCTAGACTGACCCAATTATTCCAAGATTTCATTGTTGAAGAGAAGCACATTCCTAAAATTTGCCCCCCATATGTTTGTGCCATTTTCTCTGAAAGGGGCAAACAAATCATCACCATGATATCATGTGTCCTAGGCTACTCCACTAATGAATTTGTTGATGAACTTGTCCTGGCCTTCATGTCAATTTATACCCCAGGACAACCTCTTGTTGTTTTGTACAATTACATTGCGTTCATAGCTGAGAGAATGCATGAACAGTTCACCAGGATGCATAATGAAAATGTGTTCAAATACTCATTTGTCCTCTACCATATGTTCCTATATTATCAACCAGAAAAATTTCCTTTTCCCCTCCAGAAGTTGGATTCCAAAGGCCAGCCCAGGTCTGTCATTTTTTGGACCCTGATGTTCTTTAAGTATGATTCACCATATACCTATTCAGATTTCATAGATTCTTTTGTCCATCCAGTCATGACTATGTTGATAGGAAGCCCTCCACCCAGGATAAGTCCAGAGATCAAAAGGGTCCTTCAGTTGTCTAAAAAAAGCAAAGTGGGAGATTGGTACCTTTACCAAAACCACACAGAGATAAGGATTTATGGTTGCCACCTTGCACCATATAAACTACCCAAATACCTCCCCATGAGGTTATTTGCTCTAGAGTACTATAGACAAATAATGAACTCTGATGAGATAAATTTTGTCTCAGCGAAGAAAAGATCACAATTCAAAGTAAAAAACTAGTTAGGCCCCTTCAACTTCAATTCTAGAGGGGCAAGGAAGGAGGCAAACCAGCTTTTGCAGCAAATGAAGTTTCAAATGAGTTTCAAGTGGAGGTACGACCCTCAAGAATTTATGACCAGATTGAGAAAGAGGGCCAAGTTGGGACCTTATATTCACCACCCCATTCCAGGGATAGAAACATATGCAAATAAACCTGAGTGGCTGGAAAACACTCTTGTAGACAGAGAACGTACAAAGGTAAATGTAGAGAATGCCTTATGTGACTTAGAAAGACAGTTTGATGAGAGCTCATTTCTGCAGGTACCTAAATGGGAAGAACCAACCATGAGTACCCTTCCTATCATGCAGACTCCTCAGAATGAGGAAAAGAACCCCAAAAGGCACAGGGAGGAACCCTCAAGTTCAGGAATGGGCACATGAAAGGTACAATATGAGACCAGTTAGAGCAAAAAACCTAGGTTGAATCATGTTTTAGAGTAGGAAGACATAGAAGGCTCAATAGAAATAACTAATACTGAGCTGGACAGAAGTAAAGGCACAGCTTTATCAGAGAAATGCAGAGGCCCTCCACATCATAGACCCAAATCTTGGAAAGGCAGCTAAGTGTAGAAGTATCCTCATTCAGTAGGCCTGCTAATAAGGATAAGGATATAAAAGATAGATACAAAAAGATCAAGATGAGGAATGAGAAGTTGAAAGCCCAAACTTATGCTCAGTACCTCAAACTCACACCCACCAATCAGACAAGGTTGATGTCAGCTTTTGACATCAAGGAGGGAAAATTGCATATGTCCTTCATATAACTAACTGTACAACAACCAAGGACATTAGCAAATTACAATAGAATTGATTTTAAAGTGATCGCAAGGGATATTCATCCCATAGACCAAATTGAGTTGAACAAACAGGTTGGAGAGATGATATACTCCACCCTCACAAGTAAGGCCATAGCTACTCATCAGTTACAGAATTATTTGAGCAGTATCTCAGCCTAATATCAATTAGAGAAGGCCTCCTCATAGGCCAAGGATACTAGGATCAAGTCTTTGGAAGACTTAGTAATTGAATTGGGACATGATCCCAAAGATATTAAAGCCACAGAGCAGCTGATTAAAAGAAAGAATGATGACATTACTGCATTGAAAAAACAATTGAAGATACCTCAACTGCAACATCCCCAAACACAGGAGGTCTTAGAGGGCCAAACCAGACATGAAGAGTTGATGGACTTGGTCCTAAAACTTAATTATCAGTTAAGGGAGAGAGAGAAGGAATTACACACTTTAATTCAATTGAAGCAATGTGATATTGCCACTACATTGGAAAATGTCATCCCAACAGTATCTACATTAGTCCCTTCCACACTAGCAGCTTCACTAGCACCTACAGCATTGCCAGTCACAGCAGAGTCTACAACAGCAGGTACATCAGGAGAAGAGGCAGAAAAATTAATCAGAGCCATGAATGAAATGTCAATCCAAGCTACAGAAACGAACAAACTAAGAGAAAAGGTGGAAAGTTTAGAAATTGACTACAAACTTGCCCAAATTATGCAAAAGGAAGAGGCAAAAAAGGCCAATAGAATAAGTGAAAGAGTCAAAGCTATGGAGAAAGACCTAACATTGGAGAAACCCCTTGTACAAGCCAAGGAAATGTTATGGGCCAATATCATTGACTCTGTCAATGATATTTGGCCATCTATTCAAGTTATTTTTGAGCAGATAGAATTGATAAAGATAGCTACATAAGCTATCCAAAAAGTCAAGGAGGAATTGGGAGACATGCCTAAGGATGCCAATAGACTCATCCACTTCCTTAACAGAAAAAATAGGTATGAGCCTCATGAGCTGGATATAGAAGATAGAACTAAAACCATCTTGGAAATAAGAAAGGTCCTTTCCAAGAGAAACCTAATGCTAAACTTGGAAGAAAAGTGCCATAACACGCAGGTAGACATTGATAGATTCATGGCTAAGTTTCAAATTGTGAGGGAGAAAGGATTGCCCAGTCCATTGGTCATTAATGACAAATTTATGACACAACAGTAATATGATAAGAGACTCAGGCAATTGTCTAAAGAACAAGCTAGCACTTCAGCAATAAAATCACTGCCAGCAAGCAAAGTTTTGTATAATACATTTGAGAACTTGTTTTTTCTCTAGCGTGAGATAAAACACTTGTTCATCACCAAGCCCAATTTTGCCAAGTATACCGAAGCTGATGAGATATATAGGTGAATGATCAATGTCAAGTTACCTGATGATAAATGGTGGGCAAAGATGATTGATTTACTCTAAGAAATTTATAGTAAAAAGGTTATTGTACAGTAAAAGTAGAACAACCAAGTAAACAGATGAAAATAGGTCAGCATGCCAAAGTGTATCAGTGTCAAAGAGTATCAGGTGAAAGTTAAAAGTTAAAGAAGATTCCAATGTAAAATACCACAATGACAAGCCAGCATAAAGGGCTACAAACCAAACTATAAAGGCCAACAGCACCACAATAAAAGGGACAACATGAAAACAGTTCAATAGTTATCTCTATCTTCTTGCAAGAAGATATTTGTATTTCCTAGATTAAATCTCAAGTTAGTTTGAGATATTTTGTAATAAACTTTTCTATAAATACTTCACAATTTGAAGTATGTAGTGTGGATTCGTAGACATTTCTATAAACTTCTTGATCAAAACACTGTAAAGCTATTGTATCACTCACTGGACCAACAAACTGGATTGATGAATGAAGACAAGATATTTCATAAGATTCATGTGTAGAGCAAAGTGCAGACAAGTATCTTTTCATGTTGTTGTTATCTTTATGAAAGTTTTTCCATGATCTTTAATGCATTTCTATATCTAAATGCTATAACATGGAATGAAATCTCAGAATTTGCTTAGTTGCACTTTGTTTTAACTGTTATGCATTTAAATGTTTTCTACTGATTATCTAAGTTAAGAAATTCTTAGTTGCTCCTTAGTTTAGGTTGTCTCTCCGTAATCTATAGCAAAGGATTCTTAATTTCCCTTTGTTTCTGATTATCTCATCGTTTTAATCCCGGTCTAAGAATTCTTAATTTCTCTCTCACCCTGGTTAAGACCATTTTCACCCCTCTGGCCCAAAGACCTACACTGTACTCTGCTAGCTTACCGTTTGAACACTCCCTTTAGTGAGTTAATTCCAGTTCCGCTGCCCTACTGTTGACTCCATAGCCCAATGGTCTAAATACATTATTCTATCCATCTGTTTTAAGGATTCCACCATCCAATATTCAATACAAATCAAAAACCCCCTAAACCTTCAGAACTAGCTTGAACTCCCAGCAAACAAAGCTAAATCATATAGAGAGAGCCCTCACTAAGCCATAGATTGGCTAGAGCCTATGCTTAAAAGTTGGTTTGTGGTTAACTCGATCATTTTCTTTCTTTTGATAACTTCTAGAGAAAATTCTGAGTGATAACATAGTGGCAACCATACTGGGGACTCGAATCCTCAGTCCTAATAAAGCTTTAAGAAAATTCTAAATCTTCATTCTGAGCCTCTTAAAGTCATTTGTTAGAAGTTATATTGAAAAAATATCACAAAAACAATTAAAATTTTTGAAATTCTGGCTTCCAGGAAGACTCATTTTACTAGGGCTAATCCAGACCCAAACCATGCCTCAGTAGTTGATAATCCCAACCTAATTTCAATAAAATCCAAAAAAGAAGAAAGTTCAGTTAGTCAGATACCATTAGTTAAAGCTAATTTATGTCCTGATGAGTGGTTATTTTTAGAACAACAACCCTTTGATGTGCCCTTTCATCTTTCATTATATTGAACAAAATCCGAAAATGCACTCAGTGAAATTGTTCTAGATCCTAACTTTATTGCAGGCCTTGAAGTTCAATAGGCCAAGAAATCTCCACAATCATCCGTCAATACTACCACAGCCCCTGAGCTTTATGAACAATCGTTCATTACTTTGAGTTCACCATTGTTCCCTTCAACTTCATCAATAATACCTTATGAAGTCCATTCTTCACCACCATTTATACCTACTCTCCCTCACCAACCTATCATTACCAATTCATCACCTACTAGTCTTGGTTCTTCATCCACCACTGAATCATCTCCGAGTACCTCAATCCCACATCTTAGCCCCTCCCAGCTTGCAACCATGGCCAATAGATATGCTCCTCTTGTTTTACCTTCCCAACTTGGTGCTATGCCAGCAGACTACCAAAGTAAAATCGTTCAATTTGATGGCACAGGACATTACACTGCACAACAACATGTCAACAAGATAACAGATTACTTTGAGTTGCATGAAATTGACACAGATAATGTTCAAATGAGACTCTTTTCCCAAACTTTAGCTGGTGATGTTAGGAAATGGTTCAGAGCATTTCCTATTAATAGTATTGATATTTTAGATGCATTTCACCAGCAATTTTTGAACAGGTGGGAAAAGAAAAAGAATCCCCTACAAATCCTTTCAAAATATGAGAATATTAGAAGAGGACCTAATGAAACTGTTTAAGATTACTGCACCAGATTCAATAATATATATAACACCATCCCAGTTAATCTTAGACCCCCACCTGACTTCGCATTAATAAAGTTCCCTAATGGTTTTAACACAAATATGGCATACCAAATTAGAGAAATAAACCCCCCAACATTAGAAGAGATGCAAAGTGTAGCTGTTAGTGTTGAAGCAATTTGTTAGCTAAAAGGGCTAGAGTCATAAATGAAAGAAGAGGAACTGCAAAGGATGAAGCTTCACCCTCTGACATTAAAATAGATAGCTTAGCCAAAAGTATGGAAAAACTAATGGATAGAATAGATAATATGGAGAGGAAACCCCAATGGGATAACCAACAGGCACCTCCAGTTAGAAACCTAAATTTTAGAAAAAACCAAAACCAAAAAATTGGGAAAAATGGACTGGATCAGAACAGGCCTCCTTTTCAAGAAAATTATGTAGAAACATCCCATCCTGAAGATCCAGAACAAGATACACAAATTAACCTAATGGGAATAAATGATGAAGATACTATTTTTCTAACCCAAGATGAGCAGGAACTGCATATACTACAGCAATTACAAATACATTTTGGAGAGTCATTTGATTACAAAAAGGGATATGACTCTGCCATTTTTGAAGTACATATACAGTATAATCTAAGAAGCAAAAAGAATGTTGATGTCCATGACCAAACCAAGAAAACAATAAAATTCAACCCAAGAAAATAAACGAAGCTCTTGTTTCATAAATCCTCCAAATTCTCCCTAGGCAGAACTAAAATCCTTCTGGCCCCACCATTGTAGATTTAACCTCTGATCAACCTTCTGTTGATCCACCATCCACTTCAATTCCACCTAAGGAACCAGTGGACAAAGCTCAAAACACCAAATCTGAAACTCCACATAAGGAGATCCCCAATACAGGAAAAGAAGACAAGTCTACTCAAATCCCTGCTTCAAAAATTCAAAACCTTCAAACAGAAAAAGTTTCTTTGCCATTCAATCTGGGAGCAGAGATAGCAAAGCTAAAGATTTCAGTTCCTTTAACAGAAATAATCAAGAATGAAACTTACGAATCACAGATAAACCAGACCTTAGACATTGCTGAAAATGAGGATTCTGTCAACCTGTATGATGACCAACCAAAACTCATATTCGATCCAAATGTTAATGGAAAACCACTAGAATGAGGAGTTCCACAATTTTACATTAGCCTTAGTATCCATGACAAAATTCTACACAATGCAATGTTGGATTCTATGGCCTCTCACAAATTAAACCTAGACATTACACCTTATAAAGACTTATTCTCATTTGACTTCGGCCAAGTAAAGTGTCTAGGATTGATCAAAGACTTGTGTATCACTTTAGTTCAATATCCTGCCAAAAGCATCCTTATGGATATTGTAGTTGGTGACATCCCACCAAAGTATGGCATGTTGTTATCCAAATCATGGGGAGTCAAACTTCAGGGATCTTTACAACTAGATATATCATATGCAACACTATTTGTTTTTGGACAACCTAAGAAACTATACTGAGAAACCTTAATGAAATATATGGTAAGTAGCCAGGATCAGCCTCAAAACTTTCCCATCTACTCCATACACTCAGATATCGATTATTTTATCCTCTATAATGATGATCAAACATAAGAAGAAATTCCAAATAGTACTAATACAGAACCAAAAGAAATTGTAGTTTTTGCACAAAATGAAACTAACCAAACTTCAGAACTTTTCAATGAACAACATGGTAAAACTTATATAAATGATGAAAATTTTGTTGCACTAGACACTGAAAATTATGAGCATGAGATATTATGGCATTTAGAATTTGATGGATCAGTCAATAAGTTAGGAGAAGGAGCAGGAGTGTGGATATATAATTTGGAAAATAATCACTCAGAAGGCCATGCATATAGATTGAATTTTAATTGTACTAATATATGGTCGAGTATGAAGCATTAATTTTAGGTCTTAAGTTAGTTAGGAATCTAGGAGCTAAAAGAGTTTTTGTCATGGGAGACTTTGAACTAATTATAAAACAGATTGATGTTGTATATATGAAAAAAGACCCTAGATTAAGTTGTCATAGAGGAACTATTGTAGAAATACTTAACAATTTCCTAGAAACAAAGCTTGTAGTAATCCCTAGAAAACACAATATGCAAGCCCATAGTTTAGCAATGTTTACCAACACCTGCAAATTACCCTTTCAACCTAACCATTAGTACACTGCTGAAGTTAGGCACAGACCTACAATTCCAGCTAATTTGAAGAACTGGAAAATATTTTCTTATGATAAACAAATAAATAATTTTTTACTTTTAGAAGAAGAGTTTATAAATAACAATATAGATACTGATACATCAATAGATCCTTATACTAAGGATGAGATAGAAATAAATGAGATAGAAGGTGATGAACTAGATAGAGTCAATCCAACTAAATTTACTAAATCAAATGTAGATAACTTAGAGCAAATTGAGATTGATGAAATAATCAACAAAGAAACCGAAGTAATTAATCTCAAGGATAACTTCTTACCAAAGGGATTAACCCCTCTGGAAGATTTATTTGATTCAAATGATGTTCATAGGAAACCTAAAATGGAACCATTAAGGACTGATATAGAGGAATGTAATATAGGCACTGATGAAAACCCTAAACTAATCAAACTTTCAAAATCATTACCTCCAACTGAAAAAAGTAAAATACATTGATTTGTTGAAAGAATTTCAGGATGTCTTTTCTTGGAGTTATGAGGACCTCAAATCCTATGACACCAACATCATCCAACACACAATTCCTATTAAGGAAAATCAAAAGCCTTTCAAACAAAAACTTAGAAGGATCAATCATGTCTTATTGCCTGCAATTGAAAAAGAAATTCAGAGGATGTATGATGCCAAAATCATTTCACCAATCAGATTTTCTAATTGGGTCTCAAACTTGGTGCCAACTAGAAAGAAAATTGGTGAGATTAGACTCTGTGTGGATCTTAGGAACCTCAACAAAGTGTCACTAAAAGACAATTACCCTCTCCCCAAAATGGACCACATTTTATAGAGAGTAGATGGATAAACCAGAATCTCATTGTTGGATGGGTTTTCTGGTTACAATCAAATCTTGGTTCATCCAAATGACCAACCCAAAACTGCCTTTACTACTCCTTGGGGCAGATTTATGTATGTGAAAATGCCTTTTGTACTAATGAATGTAGGAGCCACTTTCCAGAGGGCTATGGATATAGCCTTTACAAAAGAAATTCATGATTTCCTTGTGATATAACTAGATGATATTACTGTATTTTCAAAATATGACAATCAACATTTGGATCATCTAAGACAAGTTTTTATTAAATGAAGGAAATTTGGAATCTCCTTGAACCCCAAAAAGTCTTTGTTTGGGTTAGAAGAAGGAAAGTTGTTAGGTCACATAATTTCCAAAGATGGTATAAGAATAGACCCTACGAGAATAGAAAGCATCTTGCAAATACAACACAGAAGGAACATTAGAGAGTTACAAGCTTTCTTAGGAAAGATTAATTTTCATAGAAGATTTATATCTAATCTAGCATAATTAATTAGATCGCTAAACAACATGTTGAAAAAAAATTCCACCATAAAATGGATTGTTGAGGCTAAAAAATCATTTGAAGATATTAAACTGGCCTTAACTAAAACACCTGTGTTAATTAGTCCTAAATTTGACGGAGATTCATCTTGTTTTCCTTTGCTTCTGAGCACACAATAGTTGCAGTTCTATTGCAGAAAAATGACCAGGGCTATGAACAACCCATTGCTTTTCTTTAGCAAAGCCCTGAGAGATGCCCCCTTGAAATACAATATAATGGAAAAACAAGCATTGGCTTTAGTCAAATCCATTAAGGACTTTAAGGTATACATCTTATATTCTCATATAGTAGCCTACGTTCCAAATTCAATAGTGAAAGACATCGATGGTCCTGATGGAAAGAGGGGAAAGCAGATTGCTACTATTTTAGAGTATGATATAGAAATCAAACCTACTAAGTTAATCAAGGGCCAAGGTTTAGCCAAGCTCATGGTTGAATCGAACTGTCAGGCCTTGGATATAAACTTTATTACAATAATAGATGATGGAGAGGAGATGGCGACTCCACTAAATAGTCAAGCCTTTATTGAATCACCTTGGTATGCTGATATTATTTATGTTTTATTGAATTTACAAGCTCCTCTTGAATTATCTAGGACTAAAAGCAAGTTTTTGAAGATGAAATCCTTGAAATTTTGTATATTAGACAATGCTCTGTTTTGGAGAGATCATGAAGATATTCTTCTCAATTGCTTATTAAAAGAAAATTTTGACAAAGTTTTGCAAGAGTTTCATGCAGGTGACGGTAGAGGACACCTTTACTAGAAGACCACTGTAGATAAAATCCTTAGAGCTGGTTTCTACTGGCCTACATTGTTTGCTGATGTTAAAAAATATGTGACCTTCTGTCACAAATGTCAAATTATTGAGGGGAAGAAAAAGATTTTACCTTTACCCCTCAAGATAATCTTTGCTGAAATACCTTTTCAACAATGGGGTTTAGACTTCATTGGTGAAGTTCACCCACCCTCCTCTGCCTAGCACAAATGGATCCTCACGACCACAGACTACTTCACAAAATGGATAGAGGCCATATCTTCAAGGAAAGCCACAGATAATATTATCATAGCCCTCCTTGAAACTAATATTCTATCAAGATTTGGATGTCCAAATAAGCTCATTACTGATAATGCAACAACCTTTAAATCCAAAAGAATGATAGATTTCTGCAACAAGTATCATATCACCCTGGGCCATTCTACAGCATATTACCCTCGAGGTAATGGACTGGTAGAATCCTCAAACAAAATCTTGGTAAACATCATCAAGAAGTTACTAGAGGACAATAAGAAAACTTGGAATAAAAAGCTAGTCAATGCCTTATGGGCAGATAGATTGACTACAAAGAAATCAATTGGTACTTCTCCCTATCAACTAGTTTATGGGATGGAAGTTATCTTTCCATCCTCTTTGGGAAAACCAGTAATGAAGATACTTCAAGAATTGCAAGTTGAACCAAATAGTGTCCAAAGAAGAATCAACCAAACTATTTACCTACAACAAACCAGAGAAGAGGTCTATATCAGGTCTCAAGTTGTGCAAGAAAGGATTAAAAAGATTTATGATAAGAGAACCAAGGCTAAAGATTTCTACCTTGGTGACAAAGTGCTCAAATGGGATTCAAGGAGGGAAAACAAAGGCAAATATGGGAAATTTGATTTCCTATGGATAGTTCCCTATGTCATTTATGCTTATAGAGGAAACAATGCTTTCTTTTTTAGAGAAACTGATGGTACAGATGCAGAAGGTGGGCCAGTGAATGGTCAAATGCTAAAACACTGCTTTGAACAAGTTACTAATTGTTCATTTCCCATTTTGTACATACTTTATTTTACAAAGTCTAGTTTGGAATGGGTGGTGATCTTTGAAGTTGAAGCCCAAAGAGAAGGCCCTAAGCTTTAAAAGGTTTATTGTCATAAGTATCATTAATGCAGAGACATAGAAGAACACTTTGCAAGGTAACATCAAATAGCAATTCAAAGGCCACTGATCTTCAAAGTTTTTGACATATCACTAGAAAATGCCATCCCCAAGTGGAGCTATTGTTAGGTTCCTATACCAATAGGAGTCATAATTTTGAATGACTAAAGTTAAGACTTGTAATATTGTGCATACCTTTGCTTTTTGCAAATGTTTTCCATATTAAAAAATTAAAAAATGTAAAGAGGGTATGTCCTAAAATAATAATCAAAGGACAAAAAAGAATGAGAAAAGGTCAAAAAATGAAAATATATGAACCCCAAAAAACAAAAGAGACCATGAAAGTGTGTAAGTCAAAATGCCACTACTATTTACTTTTACGCATAATAATGATTGTGTGCAACTTGTTACTGATGCCACAATCCATGATAGTCAAATTGTTTAAACTTGACTATTTCATGCTTTGAATTTTGTGTTTATAGTTAGAGAATAAAATTTGACCAAACAGTTTAATCGTGGCAGATCATTAGATAGGTAGAGAAAATAAAAGGAGCTCATCAGTTTAATCTGAGCCCTTGAATGATATAAGGTTAGAATTATATAGTCTACTTTGTAAAAGAAAAGGATTGATAAGGGTTTGCTAGCCTAAATGCACCCAAATAAAATGAAGAAAAAATGGTAGGGTAAGTAAATGGGTAAGTAGAAGAAAGGGTGCAGAAATATCAAGTGATTACACAAAAGCACCTATGTCATGTTTAAATACATATTTCAAATGTGCATAAGCAGTAAACAAAGAAAGGACAATGGTTTACAACTTGGTTTAATTAACATCCCCTCGGTCATTTCACCCCTCTACTTACTAATTTCCCATAAATAAGTTCTAGTACTTTAAATCCTACATGTCAAAGAGGCTCAGAGAATTTCTCTGACTTTTGGAGGGACCGAACCCTCGGCTTAATGACTTATGGACAAAAAGCGTTAGAATCCCCTTCATAAAATTCATCTCCCTTCATTTCCCCTCATTAGCTTAATAAAATCCCTTTTCTTAATGTAAAACTTCATTTGCCTAGGGAAAGTAAAAACCATGTAAATGATATTTCATTCCAAAACCCACAAAAAGCACTTTATCCTAAGTATCAAATGCATGAAATAAAATGTGCATATTTTACATTATGCTTAAGGGATATTACCCACTCCGCTCATTCACTTCATATTAATTTTTAATTTTAATATATAATCCCTGAAATTCCATTATCCTGTATTAATTAATTCATTTATATAAATAACCCAACCCCTAGTTTAGTTATTAACTATACACTTTACCCCATATCTTGACAAGATTTATTAATCCCGACATTTTAACCCCACCCGATTGCCTAATCTTGTCATTAAGCAGTGCTCGATCTTCTAATCCAGTGATTAAATTCTAAACTAATCACATACCGCCGAAGATTAAAGCTATTCCCCCCCCCCCCCCAAGCCTTTGCTTTATCCCCCATGCAATTCCCTTACCCAAACCCCGTTTGATCATCACCCCCCTCATCCGACGGCCTACAGCCATATCAAACGAAATCGATCATCGACCTTTACCTGCCTGATAAAGCGGTTTTCCTCAACCCCCCTACTGCTACGTGTCAAAGGCTGGAGTACATCAGGTGACCCCTCCCAAATACTACCCCCTCCATAAAAGCGGTGTGATGGTTAAAAAAAACCACTTCCCCGCTTAACCGAAAAAAACCACCAACTGTTCATTCATAAATGAACCCGCCAAAAGTAATTGTTTTTCTATAAAAGGCCGCGAAGCCCTCTTTTCACCCTTTTTCACTCATTTTCTCTGTAAACTTTGAAAACCTTTGTGACTCCTACAAATGCCAAACTTGCCAATAGACCTCCAAATTCGCTCCAGAAGGCGCTGCAAACAACCCAACTGACCTCTCAGTACGTACCAAAACCATACAAACCTCTGCAGCTGTCGTGAACCATCAACTTGAAGCCCATTCACCCAATTCGAGGTATTTCACATAGAATACCACTCCTCGTTCAAATTTGGAAACATTCAGCCTGTCAAGTATTTTCATTAAGTAAAATTAATTGAAAAATACCTTAAATTTGAAAACCTACTGCCAAACCCTCTGATAGTTTCCAATTTCCATTCAAAATCTTTGAATAAATCACCAGAGCCTAATTCAAATCCACAAGAATTGAATAATGGCTGCCCCTATTGCCTTGGACATTAGACCTATCACGACTCCCCATTTGGACCTCAACCACCTTCCCTTCGCTAACAGGGATTTCCAAATAAAGGATACATCTACCCAGAACCTCGTGCTTAAAATACATTGTTTAAGTAGGGACAGATACCTCAACCATGCTGATGATATTGGCCTTTGGGAGTCAAATTTGCCCAAATACCAGTTCCCACAAGTACATGTTTTCCCTGAAATTGTCCACCAGTGCCATGCCTGTTACATTCCCAACCTGAGAGCTATTATGTCACCGAACCAAAAGATTTTGTTCACCATTACAACTAAGTCTATAAATGAAATGCTTCAACTCCAACCAGGATCAAACCTGACCCCTCTCTCAATTGGAGATTTGTTAGACCAATATTATAAGTTATGTCCCTCTAGACTGGCCCAATCATCCCAAGATTTCATTGTTGAAGAGCAGCACATTCCTAAAATCCCCCCCCCCCCCCCCATATGTTTATGCCATGTTCTTTGAAAGGGGAAAACAAATCACCACCATGATATCATGTGTCCGATGCTACTCCACTGATGAATTTGTTGATGAACTTGTCCTAGCCTTTGCATCAATTTATACCCCAAGATAGCCTCTTGTTGTTTTGTACAATTATGTTGAGTTCATAGCTAAGAGAATGCATGAACAGTTCACTAGGATGCATAATGAAAATGTGTTCAAATACTCATTTGTCCTCTACCATATGTTCCTATATTATCAGCCAAACAAATTTCCTTTTCCCCTCCAGAAGCTGGATACCAAAGGCCAGCCCAGGTCTATCATTTTTTGGACCCCATTGTTCTATAAGTATGAGTCACCATATACCTATTCAGATTTCATAGATTCTTTTGTCCATCTAGTCATGATTATGCTGATAGGAAGCCCTCCACCCAGGATAAGTCTAGAGATCAAAGGGCTCCTCTAGTTGTCTAAACAAAGCAAAGTGGGAGATTGGTACCTTTACTAAAACTACATAGAGATAAGGATTTATGGTTTCCACCTTGCACCATATAAACTGCCCAAATACCTCCCCATGAGGTTATTTTCTCTAGAGTACTATAGACAAATAATGAACTCTGATGAGATAAATTTTATCTCGGCCAAGAAAAGATCACATTTCAAAGTAAAAAACGAGTTAGGCCCCTTCATCTGCAATTCTAGAGAGGCAGGGAAGGAGGCAAACCAAATTTTGCAGCAAATGAAGTTTCAAATGAGTTTCATGTGGATGTATGACCCTCAAGAATTTATGACCAGATTGAGAAAGAAGGCCAAGTTGAGACCTTATATTCACCACCCCATACCAGAGATAGAACCTGTTACACAAAAATATCGTCACCATGACTACTTGCAGTCAGTATGGGTCTATCATCACTTATACTGGCCTCCTAAGAAAGTCTTAGACCTTAGCTCTCCATGTCAAGCCTTGCAAATGAGAGAAAGACATTGAAAATCAATAAAACTCTGGTTCCACACTTTCTCTCACTTTTGCCTGCGGGCCCGCACCCTTTGTTCATATTACCTGCGTATCTGCACGCTCTGTCTGTAAAGGGGTGGTTGCGTACCCCTGTAAAAGTAAAAAAGGCGCAAGTTTATCCTAAAAAACTCACTTTGGGTTAATTCTAGATGTTTCTAGAAGGAATTTTGACGTGGATTGTTCGCTCCAAGGTGGTTCATGCATCCCAAAAGAAAAGGAGCTAATCCCTTGATAGGAGGAGATATCCCTTTGAAGGAAGGATTTATCCCTTTGAAGGAGGACCTAGTAACTTCCCTCCATTGCAGTATAAATTAAGGCATTGGGTCAGTTGCTGAGGAGGTTAGAAGTTGAACATTTTTTAGGGTAAATGTTGATGGAATTGGGACTTCCTAGTTGAACTTGAGAGGAGAGATCACATACCTTTTGGTTTCATTGGGAAGTGAGTGAAACTTGTCAAAGTAGAGGAGACTTCTTGTCGGACCCTGGGAGGAGCTTGTACAACATCAAGGCACGGGTTGTAAAGTTATTCTTTCATTTGAATTAATACAATTAGATTCATTTTTCTCAACAAATTGTCTTATGTGGTTTGTTTCATTATCTCCTTGATCATTATGATGAATATGCTTTATGATATTGGCTTTTTAGGTGCTATTTAATTTGTTTGCTTGTTTTTGTTTGCAGAATTACACTTCAAGGAAGCTCATTTGGAGCGAGGGAGCGAGGTTTCCACAAACTTGCATTGGACCTAAGGTAGGCCTAAAACACTTGTTTGCCTTTGTTTTTTATTGCATATTTAGAGAAAGATAGTTTTTGATTGGCTTGCTTGTCACTAGATATCTTTAGATACTAGGAAGGTCGATCTTGTTTGCAACCTCGACTCATTTCGTGTGACAAAATGGCGACTCCACTGGGGATTTGATTGTTTTCCTTGTTTTTACTTTGACCTGAGAAACTTGTGTTTTTGTTTCTGTTTTTGGCTTGTTGTGTGTGGAATTGGGTGGATTTAGTGGATCTAGGATTGTTTTTGCTTTTCATAACTTTAGGAGAAGCCCGCACCCTGTGCTTGTATCACAGTGCGTAATTATACGCATGTTTACTTTGCACATAGAGCATGCACGCACTTGTGTAAACTCTAAACCTGCAGACCCTGCTAAAATTTTGAAAATTTTAAATTTTACTCTTTCAATTAGTTTTATTTTGGTTTAGATGTTGTTATCCTCTGCCCAGACCTGCATGTGACTTGTTAAAAGCTTTCCTTGGTTTCATTCCATTGGTGTTAGGGTTTTAGGTGAAATTCCTAGAAGTTTTGGTTCCCGGTCTTGATTTTCATTTTGGTCGTGTAGTAGCTCAGAGCTTAGAAGCGTAGAAGCCTCAGATCACCTTGGTTTTTACTGGCCTTCTTATGAGTCTGACCATTTGCAAAATCTACCTTTGTTGAGGAATCCATTTTGTGTTTTCTCTTTGCAAAACTTCGAAAAGCTTGTGTCAAAAGTTTGGATTTCATCTTTACAAAAAAGAACAAAAAAAATTACTTGTTTTTTGACTGATTAGTGATTCTAGACAAGTTAGTCCTTGGTTTTCTTATCGCCAAGTAAAACATCCTTAAAAACAAAACATCTTGTAAGCTTTTACTTCAAGTAGTTTTTTATAGTTTGTAGATCTTAAGATTTGCTTTATTCATAGTTTTCTCAAGATTTTCTTTAGTCATAGTTTTGAGTGTTTTTATAAAAATACAAAAATCTCTTTTGAAAAAGTTTGTTTTGGTAGCATTTGAGCATTTGAAAGAAAAGGGAAATTTTTGTGAAAATAACTAGTTGTCTCGTTTTGAGTGCATTGGAACAAAAACTCTTCTTTTAATTTGTTTGTTAAGAAAGATTTGTGTTTACACGCATTTGCATTCTCCAACTCTTTCTTAGCTAGAAGTTCATTGAAGAGAAAAGATTGTTTTATCATCTTAAGTGCATCTTTTTAGTGATTTCGAGTTGAGTCTTCACACCACGAGTTTCATCTCCGCACCTCTTGAATTAATCAAAAACCAATAAAAATAACGCTTAAAGTAAAATTAATCTAGAAATCTTTTTATTTCTAGGGCTCTATTACACCAACATAGCTTAGGCTAGTGTCTTGGAATAGGGAGCACTTAACTCTCCAAGACAGTAAACCAAAGAAGTAGCTATATCTTGCGGTAGGAGAGAAATCCAATTGTTGCATCTATGCTCTGGGAAAACTCCTCTTAAAGGAGAAGCATGAGATCGTGTCCGAACCAGTGTGGGAATCAATCCTTCCTCATTGGGAACGACGCCAGATATTCACATATTAAAAACGGTAAACCTCGGATTAACCATTGTCGAGGAGCCTGGGGTCACTTGTTGGTAAAACTTGGTTATGTCAAGGAGCCTTCAAGGGGATTGAGCTTGTTACTCTGCCGTTGCGTGCGTATCGGATTGTAGACTGTTCCCCCAGGTATATTTGTTTCTTTTGGTAACCATAGTGACCATATTCTCCTAAGGTGACAGTGGCGGGAAGATCCCCTTGTACCTGGAGCAGACGTCGGCTAGACTCACTTGGATTTTCTGGGGGGTTCTCTTCACTTGAGACGGTTTAGTGGAGAAACTTGTGCCAGTCTATTCATTAAGCAGGTTGACGGGGTAACTGTTCCAACCGCTATTTCTGCATTGAACTCTGCGACGTTGGATTTCATCACCAACTAGTGTTTTCGGTACGAAAAGTTACTATTTGCGTGTGGTTTGATCCCCTAGATTCTTTAGGCCTGTGATTCAATTTGTTTGGTTCTTTAGAGGCTTTAGGTGGTTTTCATTGAGATTTTACTTTGTTTTCGTGTGAAGTAGTTAAAAGTTTTAACCGTGGCTGAATTACCGAGGAAGTCCCGTAGACTTCGGGGCCAACCTCCTGAGTTTTCACCGAGCCAGCCTGAAGGGGTACGGGCCCTGGTAACTCCTAAAGACAGTAGAGTTGGGTCACCTGAAAAAGGAGAGTCTCCTTGGTGGTATATCCTGATTTTTCAGCTTTAATAGCAGATTATAGTACGCAGTCTGTGTCTGTTTCAGAACTTACTGGTAGTGTTTCATCTACTAGTGACATAGGTGAAGAACCTGAAATATCTAAACCCGAATCTGAAATTGCTACTACTCCAATATTAGTGTTTGCCTCTCCAGCTTCTAGTGGTCCTAGTTCACCTAGGTTTGAAAGAATAATTACCCAAAATCTTCCTTCTGGACTAATAACTATTGAAGAACTTTCCATTCCAGAAAAAGAAGAAGGCATCCCTATTCCTGAAGATCGACCTGTTATAGAGCTTAGGGAGTGTGAATCAATCTTTTACAGTCCACCTAGGAGCAGTGCTTGGTATCTTTCATTGACTAATTTTTTGGAAAACTCGGGGCTAAGTTTTTCACCACCTCGTATTTCTTTTCACCCAACACCTAGGGTTACTATCCTCCGTTAAATATGTCGAGACAGTTGTCCATGTTTTCTCAATCTCTGGAAGCCTTTTTGTACGGTGGTCCTTCTGTTCCCGCTGGGTATCAGTCCATTTCTGGTACTTTTTCGGGAGCATCTCCTCGACCTATTGAACAAGGGTTATTAACTGGAAATAATGGTACTAAACCGTTGAGTGTAGAAGATATTCTCATGATGTTGGTTCTATTCCCAATCCTCAACCTCAAGGTGGCCAGTCAGCGCCTGGGGGGCAGCCTCAAGGTCCTCAGTTTCACCTGGGGGGCAACCTCAAGGTACCCAGTTTGTGCCTAGGGGGCAACCTCAAGGTACTCTGTTTGTGCCTGGGGGGCAACCTCAAGGACAGTACATACCTGCGGGATAGTATGTTCCTCAAGGTCAACCCTAGACTCAATATGTACCTCAAGGTCAACCCAGTATCAATATGTACCTCAAGGTCAACCCCAATATCAATATGTACCTCAAGGTCAACCCTAGTATCAGTACGTGCCTCAAGGTTATCAACCCCAAGGTCAGTACCCAACCCAAGGTTACCAACCACCTTCTAGTCAATCATATGGTCAAGGATCTGGAAATGTACCGTTGAATTATCAACCGTACCCTCAACCCGATTATGGTCCTCAATATTCTCAACCTATTATGGGTCCGTACCCCAGAATGAATTTAGTGTGGGATCCATCTCAATCCCAACAAGTCTTGCAACCGAATGTGTAGTTGTCATCTCAAAATGGACAACCCTTGGTTTTTGGTTCACCCCAGCAACCGGTCGAGTCTACTGTTCAAACTTCTGCACCTTCTGTAGTTTCTCAGTCTGGGCCTAGTACACCTCGTACTCCGACTCAAACGTCTACTGCAACTACTGCAACATCTATTTCATCTACCCCAACTTCTTCTGGAGTATCGACAGCTCCGGTTTCTACTGTCCCTGTATCTAATCCTCAGACATCTTTACCTCAGTCTGGACCCACGGTCCACACTTCGGTTTAGATGCCTATAGGACAACCAGGTTTAAGTATGGTTGTCACCAGTCAACCTCAGTTTATTCAACAACCGTACCAAGGACAGTACCAATTTGGTCCCGTTGTGCAACAACCAGTCTATCAGTATCAACCGTACCCCGGGTATACATATCAACAACCTCAACAACCCCAGTATGGTTCGGTTAATCCTGGTTTTCCAGGAGGATATAATATCCCAAATGCAATTCCAATTCCTAGTTATCATGGATATCCTCCTCTTGGGGCTGGTCTCGCGACCCAGATTTTTAGAGACCCTAATCGTCAGTTACCGTTTATCGCAACTTTGGACTTTCCTGATTTGTCACGCCTTACGAACGATCCAATTAACTATCTTCCGTTTTGGCTGCCAATGCCAAATAAGTTGCCTAGTGATATTCCTAAGTTTGAAGGTAAGCCAGGAGAGGACCTGTCGAACCATGTGTTGACTTATCACCTCTGGTGTGCGTCTAATTCCATTTCATATGATTCAATCCGTTTAAGACTTTTCCAGCGCACTCTAATTGGTCTCGCGGCCAAGTGGTACATTGAGTTACCATGAGCCACTTTTTATAGTTTTAGTCAGTTAGCTACTTCGTTTTTAACTCATTTTCAGTTGCCAGTCAAATATGACAATGGCACAGAATTATTAACTTCGTTAAAGCAGTCAACGTCCACTTACATTTCAGATCACATTCATGAATGGGAGACGTCGACAACGTTTAGTGAAAGTTTTTATCCCGGATCAGATCTTAGCTGAATGGTTTGTAAAATCTTTACTGCCCAAGATCACTGAGGATGTGGCTAAGGCCAGAGTTGTTACTGAGGAGCAAGTAATTGCTCAAGCACAGTACCTTGACTTAGTTTATACTCAGTCGGGTATGTTACACAAAAAAATCCCCGATCTACCCAAACAAAATCAAATCGTTGCAGCTCCTTCAGGGTCTCATGCTGCTGATGGTATGATTGGTACGGTTAATACCAAAAGTAAGAAGAAGTCTTCC
>APFE030595054.1:0-10961 GCA_000404065.3 Pinus taeda | reverse complement strand
CTCTCCTCCCTCTCCCCCTCCTCTACTTCCTCGTCTCCCCCCTGCCACCTCCTCCCCCTTTACCTCTTCCCCATTCCCTCCCGCCGCATCCCCCTTCTCCTCCTCCACCTCATCCACCGCCCCCTCCTCCTCTTTTCCCCCGCCTCCCATGCCGCCCTTGCCCTCACCCTACTTGTGTCTCTCCTCACCTGCCCTTCCTCCTCCTCCTCCTCCTCCCCCTCCCCAACCTCCTCTACTTCCTTCTAGAGAGAGGGAGAATATAGAGAGAGAGGGAGGGAGGAAAAATATAGAGAGAGGGAGAATATAGAGAGAGAGGGAGGGAGGGAGAGGGGGAGAGATAGGTAGGAAAAGTGAGAGAGAGAAAGGGAGAGAGAGATAAAGGGAGAGAGAGAGAGAAAGGGATGGTGATGCAAAGAGAGGGAGGTGGAATGGGTGGCTAGGTAGAGTGGAGAGGGAGGGAAAGAGAGAGAGAGAGTGGGGGAGAGAGAGCAAAGGGGGAAGGGAGAGAAAGGGGTGCAAAGACTGAGGGAAGAGGATGGAGGAGAGGGATAGGGGGAATGAGAGAGAGGGGGGCCAAGGTAGGGGGAATGGGGAGAGTGAGTGGGAGAGATAGAGAGAAGGGGGGGAGATGAGGAGAGAGAGAGAGAGGGTCAAAAGGGGAGTGGGGAGGGAGAGAGAGAGAAGGAGAGGGAGGGATGGGGAGAGGTGGCAAGGGAGATGTGTAGATAGTTGGAGGAGGGGAGGTAGAAAGGGAGATGTAGAGAGATAGTTAGAGGGAGGGGGACGACAGAGGTGGTGTGGGGAAGAGATAGAGAAGGATAGAGGGAGGGAGTGATGGAGGGAGTTAACGGGAGGGAGACTGCAAAAGGGAAGAGTTGGAGAGGGGAAGGTTGAAAACACTTCACTAAATTCTTTTAATAAACACTCGAAAAAAAGTTACAAAATGCTTTTTTAAATGTTATAAAATCCGTAGGGCTTAGGGCTTTGGGTTTAGGTTTTAAAATGTTATAAAATCCTTAGGGTTTTTTAGTTTAGGGTTTATGGTTTATAATAATTTAGTAAATACTTTTAATAAACACTATGGCTTAGGTTTTAGGGATGATTTCGTAAATACTTTTAAAAAAAGTTTAGAAAAAGTTCCAAAACTCTTATTAAAATGTTATATAACTCTTAGGGTTTAGGGTTTAGTATTGGGGTTTTAGGTGTAGGGTGTAGGGTTTAGGGTTTATAACACTTTAGTAACTGCTATTAATAAGCACTTCAATAAAAGTTACATAACACTTTTTAAAATGTTATAGAATGCTTCAGTTTTAAGTTTAGGGTTTGTGGTTTAGTGGTTAAGGCTTAAGTTTTAGGGTTAATAACACTTTAGAAAATTCTTCAAATAAGCACTTAAATAAAAATTACAAAACACTTCTATAAATGTTATAAAATTGTTTATGGTATACGGCTTAGGGTTTGGTATTTATACAACTTTAGTTAATGTTTTTAAAAGAAACTTAAAAAAAGCTACAAAATACATGTTAAAATGTTATAGAATACTTAATGTTTAGGGTTTATGCATTAAAATGGTAAAAAATACTTAGGGTTTAGGGTTTAGGGTTTGAGATAGTGAGAGAAATTGAGGAGGGAGAATATAGAGAGAGAGGGAGGGAGGGAGAGGAGGAGAGAGAGGTAGAAAAAGTGAGAGAGAGAAAGGGTTGGAAATGCAAAGAGAGTGAGGTGGAATGGGTGGATAGGTAGAGTGGAGAGCGTGGGAAAGAGAGAGAGAGAGAGAGTGGGGGAGAGAGAGCGAAGGGGGAAGGGAGAGAAAGGGGTGCGAAGAGTGAGGGAAGAGGATGGAGGAGAGGGATAGGGGGAATGACAGGGAGGGGTGGCAAGGTAGGGTGGAATTGGGAGAGTGAGTGGGAGAGATAGAGAGATTGTGCATGTAAAATTTCATGTCCCATATTTGTTTGTTGACAAAGAGGACGATAATGGATTTGGACTTCTAGCCAGCTCTAGAAGATCATCTGTCGCATAAAATTTCATGTCCCATATTTTTCCTTTGAGAGAAGAGGTGGATAATGTATTTGGACCTCTAGCCCATTCATCATGTCTTGGATGCAATTTTGATGAATTCTCTTTCGTTTGATGAGAACAAGAGATTTGAACCCATAGTCTTTTTTAAAAAAGATCCTCTGCTAAATGCAATTGAATGATACCAATGTTTTTTCTTTGATTGATGTATGCATTCGATTATTCACTTAGATATCCACTCTGTCCCTTTTTATATCTTTGAGCTGACTAAGTTCATTTCGTATAAGTTCGAGTAAGTTTATTCCCAAACTTGAACTAAATTCATTAAGCCTTGTGTTTCTCTTTTGTTATGATTTGATGAACAGGAACTGCCAATGGGTGAGTTGATATGTTCCAATGCCCTCTTGTTGTTGCTACCCTCACCGTTGTTGGTCTATTCTCCAAATTTGTTCCAGGTACTCTGTTTATTTCTGCTTTGTTTATTTAAATTTAATGTAACTCGCGTTAGTTTCACCTCTTTAAATTGGCCTCATATCGTTGTTGATTTTGATAATTAGTTTATCTTATTCAATTTAGGTCGATCTTTGTGTCTGTTTTCAAATTTGTGTTGGTTGCAACAAGAATAGTTTGTACTTGGATTTTGAGGGTTTCCTTCAGGCTCGGCTTCTAGAACTCTTTTTTTCATATCACTTAGATTTTTTTCATTTCACTTAGATTTTAAGGTTTCCTTTAGGCTCAACTTCCAAAACTCTTTTTTTCATATCACTTTCTTTTAATATCATGGTAGTACAATTTACTGTAAAATTCATTGAGTTATTGGTACCAATTCCAACCAGTTGACTAGGAGACAACGCTCCTTTTTGGTGAAAGACACAAGCTATTCAATTACTTGAGAGATTGTCCAATACTATCCTTCCTTGCCATTTTTGATTGATTTCAAAGAAACTGCAGTAGCCCAATTTTGGCACCTCATCCCATCTTTGGACATAAACTTCCATCTTCATCTAACTAGTCTAGTTTCCACTCAAACCCACACGAAATCGAATTCTTAGCTTCGTCACACAATATAATTGTCCACTCATAGCTTACGCTATAAAAGCATTTAAAATAATTTTAGCAAAGTCATTTTTCATGATTCTGGGTCAGGTTAAGGTCCTTGGTTCGCGGCTTCTTCGCTATCGAAAACCAAAGTAAGATATATATCTTGTTGAGGATTTGGGTGCTCCCAGATTTTTACTTACCTTTGCCATCGGTTGCTTTTGAAGTTTAAGGCTTTCAAAAGGTACTCATTTTATACCGATCCATAATAATTACATTTCCACTCCCAACGATCTCAAGCTAATATGTGGACCCTCGTTGTATGGTCTCTGCAATTTATAGTAGTTGGGATTGAAACCGGGTTGTACGGTTAAATGACTAATCACAGCGATCGTATGCAAATAGGGCGATATCACTGGGGCATGAAATAACAAGATTTTTTTAGATATGATCGCTTGCATTATCTGATCGATTGGTGAGATGCATCCACCAATACCATGGAAAGGCTCTTCAATGCTCTTACCACAAGTGTCAGAACGCGAAATATAAAAATATAAGCTTATGTTTTGGAGGATGTCTGGGTTTAAGAGCGTTTTACCGGTTACCAAAAGCACATATTATTATAGTTTTGAATTCAATTAAGTATTACTTTTATCCACCACTTTTGTAAGGTTTTTATATATTTTAGATAAAATGTACACTAGATTTTAGCAACCAGTATTTTATTTAAATATATTTTATGTTGAATGTGAAGAAAATAATATATTAAATTATAGTACAATTTAGAATAATATAATTTAGTTAAAACAATTTATGCAAAGATGATTCTAAATATGATGAACCTCATTTAGCTGACAACATTAATGGGTTAAGGTCACTTTCTTTGAAGTTAGTTTTAATTTATGATATATCTCTTTATATGGTGAGGTGAGGTCAATTCAAATCAAAATTTATTATCACAGATATATAACATGTTTGATCAAATTTCAATTTTTTTTAGTAATGTTACTTAAAGAACATATCACAACAAATATTATTATAAACTATAAATTATAGATATTTTTAAGATGTGCTTTTTTTAATTTTATTTTAGCAATTAAGGTGTGTATATATATATTTTAATTAAGCCCCAAGGGTTAGCTCAGTTGGTCAAAATCAGTACCTCGTCACAAGGAGGTCACAGGGTGCAATCTCCCTGAAGCCCTCGGGGTAAGGCCTTGCTAGTGGGCGATGAGACTAGATTCCCTTTGGGGTCGATTAGCCTATATTTTTCCGTGGACGTAGTGCCACCCATTGACCAGAGTGACAAAGAGAGAGAAAGCGAGGGAAAGAGGGAATGGGGAGGGAAGAAAAGGGAAGGAAAGAGGGAAGGGAGAAGGAAGAAAAAGGAATGAAAGAGCTAGATAGATAGAGGAAGGTGGAGGGGAAGAGGGAAAGGTGTAGTGAGGGAGAGGGGGAGAGAGTGGTGGGGGACGAAGTAGAGAGAGAGAGGGAGCAGGCAGAGGAGGAGGAGGAGGAGGCAAGGGATAGGGGAGGAGGAGGAGGAAAGGGAGAGGAGAGGTGTCGGTGTGTGAGAGAGAGATATAGAGAGGTACAAATAGAGAGATAGATGGAGGGAGAGAGAAAATGAGAGAGGGAGTAATGAAGCGGGGCAAGAGAGTTAAAGAGAGAGATAAGGGAGAGAGGAAAGAGAGGTAGAGAGAGAAACATGGAGGAATGGGGGGATGAGAGATGGATGGGTTAAGGGGAGAGAGATTAATAGAGTTTGGGTAGAGAGGGAAAGAGGGACAAGGGAGGAGGGTCAATCAAGAAAGGGGAGGATAGGGGAGAGATGGGAATGTGGGGAGTGAGAGAGAGAGATATATAAAGAGGTGGGGGCAAGGGAGATGAAGCGAGGGGGTGGAGAAAGTGGGGGGGGGGAAGAGGAGGGAAAAAGGGAGAGAGGGCAAGGGGGAGATGGAGAGAGCATGGAGAGAAATAAGGATAGAGGGGAAGAAAAACATAATGTGGGAGAAAGAGAGATATGAATAGATCGAAATTGAGACAGTGAGAGAAATTGAGGAGGGAGAATATAGAGAGAGAGGGAGGGAGGGAGAGGGGGAGAGAGAGGTAGGAAAAGTGAGAGAGAGAAAGAGAGAGAGAGAGAGAGAGAAAGGTTTAGAAATGCAAAGAGAGGGAGGTGGAATGGGTGGATAGGTAGAGTGGATAGGGAGGGAAAGACAGAGAGAGAGAGAGTGGGGGAGAGAGAGCAAAGGGGGAAGGGAGATAAAGGGGTGCGAAAACTGAGGGAAGAGGATGGAGGAGAGGGATAGGGGGAATGAGAGACGGGGGGCAAGGTAGGGGGAATGGGGAGAGTGAGTGGGAGAGATAGAGAGAAGGGGGGGAGATGAGGAGAGAGAGAGAGAGGGTCAAAATGGGAGAGCGGAGGGGGAGAGAGAGAAGGAGAGGGAGGGATGGGTAGAGGTGGCAAGGGAGATGTGTAGATAGTTGGAGGAGGGGAGGTAGCAAGGGAGATGTAGAGAAATAGTTAGAGGGAGGGGGACGACAGAGTGGGGAAGAGATAGAGAGGGATAGAGGGAGGGAGTGATGAAGGGAGTTAGCGGGAGGGAGACTGGAGAAGGGAAGAGTTGGAGAGGGGAAGGTTGAAAACACTTCACTAAATGCTTTTAATAAACACTCAAAAAAAAGCTACAAAATGCTTTTTTAAATGTTATAAAATCCTTAGGGCTTAGGGCTTAGGGTTTAGGTTTTAAAATGTTATAAAATACATAGTTTTTTGCAGTTTAGGGTTTACGGTATATAATATTTTAGTAAATACTTTTAATAAACACTAGGGTTTATGTTTTAGGGATGATTTTGTAAATACTTTTAAAAAAAGTTTAGAAAAAGTTCCAAAACACTTATTAAAATGTTATATAACTCTTAGGGTTTAGGGTTTAGTATTAGGGTTTGGGGTGTAGGGTTTAGGGTTTATAACACTTTAGTAAATGCTATTAATAAGCACTTCAATAAAAGTTACAGAACACTTTTTAAAATGTTATAAAATGCTTCAGTTTTAGGTTTAGGGTTTGTGATTTAGTGGTTAAGGCTTAGGGTTTAGGGTTAATAACACTTTAGAAGATTCTTCTAATAAGCACTCAAATAAAAATTACAAAACACTTTTATAAATGTTATAACATTGTTTATGGTATACGGTTTAGGGTTTGGGATTTATACAACTTTAGTTAATGTTTTTAAAAAAACTTGAAAAAAAGTTACAAAATACTTTTTAAAATGTTATAGAATACTTAAGGTTTAGGGTTTATGCATTAAAATGGTAAAAAATAATTAGGGTTTAAGGTTTAGGGCTTGAGATATTGAGAGAAATTGAGCAGGGAGAATATAGAGAGAGAGGGAGGGAGGGAGAGGGGGAGAGAGAGGTAGGAAAAGTGAGAGAGAGAAAGGGAGAGAGAGAGAGAAAGGGTTGGAAATGCAAAGAGAGGGAGGTGGAATGGGTGGATAGATAAAGTGTAGAGGGAGGGAAAGAGAGAGAGAGAGAGAGAGAGAGAGAGAGAGAGAGAGAGTGGGGGAGAGAGAGAAAAGGGGGAAGGGAGAGAAAGGGGTGTGAAGAGCGAGGGAAGAGGATGGAGGGGAGGGATAGGGGGAATGAGAGAGAGGGAGGGCAAGGTATGGCGGAATGGGGAGAGTGAGTGGGAGAGAAAGAGAGAGAAGGGGGGAGATGGGGAGAGAGAGAGAGAGGGTCAAAAGGGGAGAGGGTGGGGGAGAGAGAGAAGGAGAGGGAGAAAGGGGGAGAGGTGGCAAGGGAGATGTGTAGATAGTTGTAGGAGGGGAGGTAGCAAGGGATATGTAGAGAAATAGTTAGAGGGAGGGGGACGACATAGGTGGATTAGGGAAGAGATAGAAATGGATAGAGGGAGGGAGTTAGAGGGATGGATACTGGAGAAGGGAAGAGTTGGAGAGGGGAAGGTTGAAAACACTTCACTAAATTCTTTGAATAAACACTCGAAAAAAAGTCACAAAATTCTTTTTAAAATGTTTTAAAATCCTTAGGGCTTAGGGCTTAAGGTTTAGGTTTTAATATGTTATAAAATCCTTAGGGTTTTGTAGTTTAGGGTTTATGGTTTATAATATTCTAGTAAATACTTTTAATAAACACTAGGGTTTAGGTTTTAGGGATGATTTAGTAAATACTTTTAAAAAAAGTTTAGAGAAAGTTCCAAAACGCTTATTAAAATGTTATATAACTCTTAGGGCTTAGGGTTTATGTTTATGATTTATAAAACTTTAGTAAATGCTTTTATGATTAGGGTTTAGGGTTTAGGATTAGGGTTTGGGGTGTAGGGTGTATGGTTTAGGGTTTATAACAGTTTTGTAATGCTATTAATAAGCACTTCAATAAAAGTTACAGAACACTTTTTAAAATGTTATAAAATGCTTCAGTTTTAGGTTTAGGGTTTGTGATTTAGTTGTTAAGGCTTAGGGTTTAGGGTTAAGAACACTTTAGAAAATTCTTCTAATAAGTACTTAAATAAAAATTACAAAACACATTTATAAATGTTATAAAATTGTTTATGGTATACGGTTTAGGGCGCGGGGTTTTGGGCATAGGATTTATGGTTTATAACTCTTTAGTAAATTCTTTTAATAAACACTTAAATAAATGTTACAAACAAATTTTAAAATGTTATAAAATTATTAGGGTTTATGGTTTAGCATTTAGGGTTTATAAAACTTTAGTAAAAAAATTAAAAAACACATAGATAAAAGTTACAAAACACTCCTTAAAATGTTATAAAATACATAGGGTTGAGGGTTCAGGTTTTAGAGTTTATAACACTTTACTAAATTATTTTAATAAACACTTACATAAAAGTTACAAAACACTTTTTAAAAGGTTATAAAATGCTTAGTGTTTAGGGTTTATGGTCGGGGGTTTGAGGTTTAGGGTTTATTATTTAGGGTTTAGGTGTTACAGGTTTATTACACTTTAGTAAATTATTTTAATAAACACTTAAATAAAATTTACAAAACGCTTGTTAAATATTATAAAATACTTAGGTTTTAAAACACTTTAGTAAATGATTTAGATAAAAACTTTAAAAAGTCACAAAACACTTTTAAAAATGTTATAAAATGCTCAGGGTTTAGGATTTATGATTTAAAATGATATAAAATACATAGGGTCTAGGGTTTCGGGTTTATAACACTCTGTAAATTCTTTTAATAAACACTTAAAAAAAAGTAGTAGAACACTTGTTAAAATGTTATAAATTACTTAGAGTTTAGGGTTTAGGGCTTGGGGTTTGGGGTTTAGGGTTTAGGGCTTATGGTTTATGACAATTTAGTAAATGTTTTTAATAAACACTTAAATAAAAGTTGCAAAACGATTTTGAAATTGTTATGAAATACTTAGGGTTTAGGGTTTAGGGTCTTGGGTTTAGGGCTTAGGGTGGAGGGTTTAGGGTTTAAGGTTTATAATGCTTTAAACAAAAACTTGAATAAAAGTTACAAAACAAATTTTAAAATGTTATAAAACGCTTAAGGCTTATGGTTTAGTGTAGTGTATAGGGTTTATGGTTTATAACACTTTAGTAAGTGCTTTTAATAAACACTTAAAAAAACATTACAAAGCACTTGTTATAATGTTATAAAATGTTTATGTTTAAGGGTTTATGGTTTGGTGTTTAGGGTTTAAGGTTTACAATTTAGGGTTTAGCGTTTATAAAACTTTAGTAAATTCTTTTAATAAACACTTAAAAAAAGTTAGGAAACACCTTTTAAATGTTATAAAATTCACAGGATTCATTGTTAGGATTTAGAGTTACAACTTTAGTGTTTGGTATTTATAACACATTTGTAAATTATTTTCATAAGAACTTTAAAAAAAGTTACAAAACACTTGTTAAAATGTTATAAAATGCTTAGGGTTTAGGGTTTAGGACTTAAGATGTTATAAAATCCTAATTGTATAGGGTTTACATTTTGGTGTTTAGGGTTTGGGTTTAGGGTTTAGAGTTTATAACACTTTAGTAAATTCTTTTAATAAACAATTAAATAAAACTTACAAAATGCTTTTTAGAATGTTATAAAATTCTTAAGGTTTATGGTTTAGGGTTTGGGGTTTGGGGTTGAGGATTTAGGGTTTATGATTTAGGGTTTGGGTTTTATGGTTTATGGTTTAGTGTTTATAATGCATTAGTAGGAGCTTTTAATGAGCACTTCAAAAAAAGGTTACGAAATGATTTTTAAAATGTTATAAAATGTTTAGGTTTTATGGTTTAGGATTTATCGTTTAGGGTTTAAGGTTTAGGGTTTAGGGTTTAGGTTTTATAACACTTTATTAAACTATTTAATAAACACTTAAATAATATATACAAGTCACTTTTTAGAACGTTATAAGACGCTTAGGGTTAGGTTTTGGGGTTTCAAGTTTGGGTTTTAGGGTTTAGCATTTAGGGTTTAGGGTATAGGTTTTGTAACACTTTAATAAATTCAATTAATAAACATTGAAATAAAAGTTACAAAATGCTTAAGGTCACTTTCAAAAGGAATGGGTCTTTTGCGCTATATTTTCGGAGATATGAACTGAGGAAGTTGGTCCTTTTGCAGAATCCTGAATTACATTCAAAATAAGTGACCTGGGGAAAATCATCATAACTTTCTCTCTGAGCATTAGATTGAAATTTCATAAAAAGGTACAGAAAGAGGACATACTATAGTTTCTTGTATATATATTTTTAGAGTGAAAGGTCAAAAGAGGGACACGTGGCACGTCGTACAAGTTCGCTCTATCGAATTAGTCTATAATCAGGTCATTGTGGGAGATTTGGCATAACTCTTCATTGCAGAATCCAATTGGGGTAAGACTGGTGGCATTGGAAAGGGGACACAGAGGGATACCGCAGTTCGAAATTTCAGAATTGGATGATCCGAAATTACAAAGATACTTCAGAGGCAATATTGAGCTCCTACAAAGTGAAAATAGGTGTGTATATTTTTTTAAATGTTTTCTCAAGCTTGGTTTGAAAAATTAATTTGAAGGGATTCAAAGGGAATAGTGAAGCATTATTATAAGTAATTGATTCCCTGAAGAAAGAAAATGGAAACACCTAGTAGGGGACCTGAAAGCTCTAGCATGACTCATGAAGAAGAGGAAGAAGTGCAACATGATATATCAAAATTACGAGACCAAGTGCAACAAGTGTCACTTGAAAAAAAAGGAATAGAATCAAAGATGGATTGTTTAAAGAAAGGTGTAGAAGCTAAGATGAAGGACGTGGAAGCTAAGATGGATGATTTGAAGATAGATTTGAAGACAAACATGGAAGAATTGAAGAAGTTGCTACAAGAAAGGGTCACTAATGGTGAAAGGGTAGTAAAGGAAACTAATGATGAGAACAAAATAAATGTTAATCATGATTCCATATACTCTAATGTTGGATTGAAGACCCACCATATTCCAAAAATCGATATGAGGAATTTTGATGGCAAGGATCCCGCAACGTGGATGTTACAGATGGAGCAACTTTATATTTGGAACCAAATCAGTTTGTATGGTATGAATGGCTTTGCTCTTGTAAACAATTTATCACTTGGGAAATTTTTGCAGAAGAATTGATAGCACATTATGAGGACACAAAAAGCAACACTTCTTTTAGCCAATTGATTAGTCTCAAACAAAAGGGTTCAATAATGGAGCACATTGAGGAGTTCCAAAAATTAAACATAAGGGTAAATGATATTCTAGAGGAGAATAGGATTGATGTGTTCATAGGGTCCTTAAAGGATAATATCCAACATGATGTTCACCTTTGGGAACCTGATTCATTAGAGAAGGCATTCGGGTTAGCAAGAAAAATGGAAAGAAAAATTATGGCAACCAGGAAGCATACCACTCACAACTA